>JALPQD010000253.1:1457834-1690975 GCA_023101885.1 Typhlomys cinereus
GTCTCAGAATTTGCTGGCTTCCAACCTGCTGTGTAGCCCTTGAACTTCTGAGCCTCCCACTGGGATTAGACATGCAGTGCCAGGCCTGGTTTATGTGGTACTAGGCATCACTTCGGGCTTCCTGCATGCTAGCAGGCAAGCACTCTGCCAACTGAGCTGTTTCTCCATCCCCAAGAATTAAGCTTTTCACCACTGCTCCTCAGCAAGTAAGTATCAAATACATGTATCTTCAGATTGCATTTCATTAGAATATTTGAGCTGGTGACTTACATTTCATAAAAAAATCATTAAATGAATTTGGGCTGTGGATTAGAACAGAATTTCCACCAATTTCTGAAAAGTACCTAAATATCGCTGCCATTTCTGAACTGTGCATTTATGCAAAGTAGCATTCTCAACCTTGACAATTACAAAACCAAGGTACCAATCGACTCTGAAGAATGTTGACGATGGTGCCCTTTAGTAACAAATATTCCACCAAGGTTTAATTCTTTATGTAAATACAAGTACATCCTCTCATTACCATGTGAATTTGCCTTTGACTTTAATAAGTGGTAAAAAGATGTAAAGACCAAAGAATTGCTTAAATGAATCTTTGTGACTGTCAGTGATGTCTGATTTATTTAATGGAATTCTTTCCCCCACTCATTTGAGTTGTACCTGTAAAACCTGGGGAAAGAGCTAAAATCGGAGAAAAGTGAGAACAAATGGTTCTTAAAGCTTACAGTTCTGGTCCCTCGCCACCCTCCCTCAGCCAGTGAGTGGCTCTAAGACGAGCTGATACTCCCCATGGCAATAAGCAGAACAGATAGGTGGACATACTTTGAAAATGCTGCATCTTTATTACAAGCAAGCAGTGCATTCTCAAGTTTATTTAATAATGACTGAGAAAGCCCAGTTTCTGTGGATACATATGAGAATCAGCTTTTGTGAAAAAGGAAGTGATGAAACTGTATTAAGTGTCGTGTTCTAACTGTGGTAGCTTATTTTTCAAAAAATAAGGGAATTTTACTGCCTTTTTATGTTTTAAGGACTCTTTGTTGAAAGTGGCTAACCATAACATTCCTCTAATATACTCTAAAGCATTGAAAACTGTTATGACCATTTATACACAAATGAAACAAAAATATAAAACCAACAGATAAATAAGTATCTTCCTATATTTCAACTACATAAAAATGCCTATCGCACCAAGATTGACACTTAAGGTTCCTAAGTAAATTAAACAGGACTTAAGAAACAAGTATGTGAAAATTACTTAGCTTTTGAAATGTGTTATGTGCCTTTAATTATTTATACTGGATTTCTTTGTGTCAAAATTTTAGGGTCCTCCCACTTACCTGTATGGCTTATCAGAGTTATGTATTCGTCTGTGGTTTCTGACGCCCACGTAAGTTGTACTTGTATAATCACACACATCGCATCTGTACTGCTTCTGGGCTGAAGACTTACTACCTACAAAAAGTATTTTGAAAGGTTTAGTGGCATAGTTCGGTAAAATTCACATAGCAGCATTTACATTAAATATTGTAAGAGAATTTTTTGAAGTAGCTTTCTTTATTCTCTAACACTTAGACTATCTGTAGGTATGAATTGAACATGTGTGTAAACACAGGCAGGTTGAGTTGATTGTCTTCAAAATTCAACAAAAGAATGAGCCTGCTTCCAGCTGTTCTGACTATGCAGCAGCTAAATTAACCCGAGATAAGATACATTGCTGATTTAAAAGGTACTACTCTAATCGCTACTGGGAATGTTGTCTTAAAGAAACACTTTATTTGACAACCAGCTGTAACTTAGTATTAACTTCATTATTATAGAATGTGGCCATGAAGCCTATATAGCAGTCACACCAAAAGCCTATGGGTGTTCTACCCTATGGGATTGCTTGGTTTACCGCTAAATGCCAGCTATCAATCGAACATGGAAGAGCCACTGCAGATGATGACTGAGTAGATTTGTTTCTAGGAAGCTTACAGCTCCAGGGACACAGGCTGTGCATATGCAGCTCCCTAAAATGCAGGCCATATCAATCCAGCAGAAGGCGACCTGTCCTACGGGAACCAAGTCACGTGTAAGGACAATGTGCTGTCTTGTTCATACGACACTCAGGGCATGCTTTCTTTGCTCTTCTGTCTGCGTGAAGCCCACCGGGACCTCCACTCTAACTGCCTGGTGCAGAAGGCAAGTGTGCAAGGAGGTCAGAGTCAGGCAGAGCAGGAAGACACGTGAGTCTGCAGCAGAACGCAAGCTGAGGTAGAAAACTGAAGGAACACTGGTGGTACAAAAGAAAACCCACACCGCCACTTCAACAAAGAAAATCTGCAAGTTAAATTTAAGCTTTCTAAAACTGAATTTTTTTGGCTAATAACTACTGCCAGGCAGAACAAAATGTCCTAATTTCCTGGTATAAATCTATAACATTAATACACACACTAATCATAATTACAATCTAAGTATTGCTCTTAATTGGTAGGTTAAAAACTTGGACTTGATTATAAATGGCGCTGTTCCAAATATAGTTAAAAAACTGAAAAAATGAAGTGTGATATATTGGATAATGGCTCTGTGTGATAAATATTACAGATCAATGACAACTAATAAAACTGACAGATGGAAAACCCAATATAGCACAGAATGAGAGCCTGTGCTGCTGCAAGCAAATGTTTCCAGACGAAAGAAGACTGCACTTGAAGTCCAACAACATGGGCCAAGTCTCTCTCTGCTGCTTACTACTGGTACAGGTATCGAGTAAATTACTCTCTCTTGAGGCCTCAGTTATCTTGTCTATAAAATGGAACTACTAAGACCTTACAGTACTTTTTAGTAAGTACCACGGGCTTCCTTCACTGCATAAGTCTCCGTAGATTCTCTGCCTGTTTTGTTTACATTGAATCTCCAGAGCTGGGGAAATTATATGTTTCCAAGAAAGGACAACATAATTAGGCTTCATGAAGACACACTACATGAAAATGCCTTGCCCGGGGCTCTTTTAGAGCACCTGTGGAAGATACAGACACACCCACTAGTGTGTCTTCTTCCCTAGCTGCATTCCTCAGGGTCGCCCTGTACTGCATTCCCAGCACCTGGCAGAGAACCAGGCTCAAGGCAGGAGTCAGGCCTTTTGGTTGAAGGACTGTCTGAAGCACAGCTCCATGAGGCCCCTATGCTGAAAGCAAGCCCAAAGATGCCTGTGCTGCAACAATGGGAAAAGAATGGAGACCACAGAGAAAAACATCTCCCTTCCGGTTTAATATGTTTACTACATAGTTAATGAGCTCTTAACAAAATTTTACTTCCTTTGTGAGATATAAAAATTTGTTCATTTCAAAACAGAGAATACTGAACTAGTAGACACACTTATTCAGGAGTTAAGTTCACAGAGAGCAAGTTCACAGAGATCAACTATGTCGACCCCTATATTATGCTATGATCCAGTCAACAACAAGTTAAAAACAAAAACAAAAAACAAAACATTGCAAGGGCCAGGTGTAAAGCTTACTGGAAGCGTGCTTGTCCAGCATGTACTAAGCCCTGGATTCCACACTTCACACAAACAAAAACACAGTAAACAAATTAAAATCTACATATTGTCATTTTAAGAGCAAGGGTAAAAGTCGCAGTGATGCACAGAGTAGAACAAGGCCCTATTCTGCTAAGTCTGAAATGCTTATTTCAGTTCTGAGCTTGAACAGTTTGAAATGTGTGCTTTTTAAGATGGTGCTAGGAAAGACACATTCCAACGCCAGCATTAACTGCAGGTGGCGCTACTGAGCAGTGTGTGCTTTTGTTTCTTCATTTGGATTTATGGTCCAATAATTTCTAATGTTTAATGTCTCCTTTAAAAGGGATATGGAAACATAATGAATTAAAATAAAAGGAGGCATTTAGGGCTATTTTGTAGAAAGGAAGCAAAACTGTTTTCGCTCAGCCATCTATCGCAGAACAGATGCCGTGTCATAAACTCCTTTTGTTTTGGGTAGTTTTCCAGGGATGACATCTGGTTGACAAGGGAATTTTGGTGCTACAGTGGTGTCAAAATCAGTTCTTTCAGAAATGGTCTAGAGTCAGTTATGCTTTCTGGGGTATAATTTAATGGAACATTATGGTGAAACATTTCACTCTGCAGTTGTTTCTAACTTTAATTCTTAGGAAATCTACAAAGGAAAGTCACCCCAATATGTTTTCTTTCCCATAAACACTACATACCACACTGGCGACAGTTAGAATTTGTCAATTTAAGTGAACCGATGCAAAGAAGTGCAGCTTATTACACTTTATCCCCAATTCTCCGGATGTGGCAGCCGCCTTTTCATGGAACTCTAATTAAATCTTTTGGTTCTAATATTCCTATTACCAGACACTTGGCCGACTGGCACCTAACTAGTACATAAAAGATCTTGTGTGCGTTTTTAAATAATGCAGATGAAATCTGGCAGTCATACTTGGAGAAGAGAAAGACCACAGCAGGAAGCCTCGGTTGAAGTTTGAGGTGGGGGCCTGCCATCTGCAAAAGCTTTGTACTCTGAAGGTCACCGAGTACCAGGAGAAGGGGGAGAGGCTTGCTTTCAATGCTCCTGTTTCGTTGGCTCACTGGTGTATCACCTTTTCAGGGTGTATACTGCAGCTTGGCTCTTATGCGCTAGTACAAATTTTAACTACTATTTACCGAACCAGTTGAAGCTACATTCTTACTAATATAGCAATTCTTGTGCAAGGCCTAGGAGTTAGGAATTTATTTCATGTAGTCCTTGGGATTACCTTAGGGATGCAGAAAGGGCTCACTGGCATGTGGAATACAAGAGAATATGCATTAGTCCTGGAAAGAACTCACTGGACAGGAAGGGCATCCTCACTGCACAAGCTTTTAGTATGGCCTATACTTCAGCACACGTTAGCAAGGGTAATGGGGGTGAGTATGACCAAGGAATGTCACATGCACTTATTAACATCACACTGACTCCCATTATGCTGTATAATGAATCTATGCTAATAGAAACACACGGCTACCTTCCTGCACACATTTCCCATCAGGTGCATCATTGGACAGTCTTGGCCCGGTCGAAGCTAGTGACAAGGCGTCTGGAAGGCTGTGCTGCTCTCGCTCGTGACTCCTCAGTTGACTCTGAAACAAAACAAAACAAAACAAAACCCCCAAAAAACCTAATACCTAACTTTCAATAAATATACTCAACATTATTAGAAGGCTAAGTGGGGGTTGATTGTCTCCATGATTTTTGTCTTAGAAATTATTACCAATATTTTAAAATTATCAACAAATCATTTGGTACCTCTAAATTTATACGAGATATACATGAGCACAATCACAGCAACAACAAAGACACTCTAAAAGGAGGCCTCTGGCATCTGAGGAGGCATTCATGCAGTCTAAGGATTTTTGTTGTTGTTGTTCTTGACCATTTTTTTTAACTACCATCAGGATTCCCAGGTAACTTGTAAGACAGTTTGCTTCAGTTGCTGATTAAGATACATGTCTAAAACACATCTGCAGTCACGGGGCACATCAAAGGAGACTGAAATAAATGTTGATTCAATGACTACGAGCTTCCTTCACAATAGAACATCTTGCACTGGTGCTGGGTCAGCAAAGAGAAAAAACATGCCTGGCATCTCCCTGCAATTCCAGAGTCATAAGGCAGAGTCAAGAGGATTTCAAGTTCAAGACCAGTCTAGGACACACAAGACTCAAAACCAAGTGCTGGAAATGTGGCATGTGAGCCCTGGGGATGATCCCCTGATCATCAGAAGCACACAGGGCTTTACTTTTACTGCACTACCCTTCTGTAAGTTCCCCAAAGTTCATCTTCCTTTTCCAAAGACTGAAGTCACTTTCTGATGATTGTATAACAGCTGAAAAGACTATTACATGGGGGAATAAGTGTTGTTTCATGTGTTGACAAATCTTTATAAGTTTAAATGTGTTCAAAATGTCAACTCACTAGGCATTCCTTTATAAGTGAAAATCAACACTTTTAAACACACATGAGAACATGAAGGCATTAAATACAGACACTACTAAAGGGGTAGGCAGCAGACAAAGGGAAGGACTCTGGAGCAGCAATTCTGAAGGCTTAGATTTTAGTTCTGTCTTCAACATTAATTCCATGGTCTCCCTTAGGCAAATGATCAGACTTTCCTGACGTATAAAACAAAGGGGCTGGACTACATCTAAAAAGTTCTCTGTGCAAAATCCTCAAGTCTGGTGAAAGCCTTCTAGGACTGCCGCTTACCTTGTAATGGAAAGCCTCTTCACACTGCTTACATTGGTATATTCTGGTTTTACAGTGGTTGATCATGTGACTCTCCAAGTCTTTGCTGTTGTCAGCTACATGTTCACAGATAGGACACTGGTAAGGTTGCCTCTGCCGATGGACTCGTAGGTGCTGTTTGATGTAGCCCTTGTTACCACTAGTGTAGTGGCATAAGCGGCAGCGATAGGGGCGCTCGGCATTTGGGATGTATTCCACTAGGTTGGTTCCCAACAAGCTCATATCGCTGTTGGGCTGGCACTGGGCATTGTCCTGCAACTCCTTCAAAATGTCATCATCTGATGCGTTTTGGTCTGTCCTTTCTCGAAGTTTCTCTATCACAGTAAGCAGGGACATGCTGATGCCCGTCTTCACTTGTCCATCTGACAATCCCTGTCTGCCCTCTGGGAGTGCCACCAAGGTGGAGCTGCTTTGGTTAAAACCTGTCAATCCATCTGAAGAATTTTTAAGTGGTGATATGATTTTTTTTGAATATGCCGCCAATGGACTGTCTACTTGCCTCTGCCCAGCCTCTGGATCTAAAAGGTTTATATCCGCATAGTGCCCAAGGCTGGCTCTTGCTAGCTCTGCAGCTCTTATTGGCATAGTGACCAGGGCTTCTGCGGCTAACGAATGCAGCCTCAGAGACTCGGAATTGGTCCTCCTTCGTCCTGGTGGGGCATTCTCATCGGTGGCCAGACTTTTACCTAAGTCACCGTCTTTCTTGTCTGTGCTGCTCCAGCCTATAATCAATCCTCCAATATCAACAGTGCACTTATCAGCACGAAACACATCCTCTGTTCCCCCACACCCAGTCTGGGTTTCTGCTGAGCTCAGGTTTTTTCCCTCTTCAATCTCGGCATTCATGAGGAAGTGTTTGGGTGAAAGGGTTTCTTCAGCACTAGGCAAGCGTTCCACGATGACATTGACGTGGCCTTTTTTATTTGGGCTGCTGCTAATGATCTTCTGTGCTGAGGACAGCAGGCTGTCTGCAAACAGATTCTCCTCAGAGTCAGACATCACCTCCAGCATTTCTTCCTCGCTAGGATCGAGAGTAACAGACTGACTTAGGTGAACCCCCTCCTCTGTGCTTTGCTCTAAAGGAGAGGAAGACAGTGGTTCTGAGCTGCAAATCTGTACTTGGACTGATGGCCCATTGTGGATGCTCAACTCACTGTCTCCAATGGCAATGACTACTGCATTGACCCCACCAGATGCCGTTGACACTGGAAAATCCAGCAAGCCGAGGGGCTCGCTTTCATTTTCAAAGATGGGATAAGAGCAATTGACTTCTCCAGCATGTTTCCAGGCATGTGTTTTCAACATTCTCTGCTGGCCGCAAGTGTAACTACAAAACAAGCACCGATACATGCCATGCTGTTCATATGCGTACCACTTCCTCCTGTCCGTTTCTGGCCCGAATGGAGTTTGGACTGGGGCCTGTGGACTGTCCACACCTACTGGGATGTCTGTGGTTCCTTGCTTTCCTTCTGTGGTTTTCTGCCGTAGGGAGCTGGAGGGGCTGCGGCACTGCGGGGCTGTGTGTGGGGCATGGCTGACGACATCTGTTCCATGCTCACTTACCACATGGGCTTCAAGTGCCTCTTGATTTCTGGAGGTAATATGGCACTCTGAGCACATCAGGATCACTTCGTTCTGCTGGCCATGCAGCCTGATGTGGTCTTTCAGCACAGAAAAAGATGACGATAGAAACTTACAAAGGCTACACTGATAGGACATAACTTTCCCATCGTTTGGGGCAAGAGAGCCAGGAGTGGCATTTGCTTGTGACATCTCAGACTTTATAGTTTCGGCACCTGGGGACTGGGTGGCTTTCGCTGGAATCTCACAAAATTCTGGGGTTTCGAGAGAGCATGTGGTCCCGCTTGGCCGTGGGCGTTTTTTCCCAATGAGAAGACACTTTTGTGCCTTTTCATGCTCCACTATCTTGCTTAACTTTTGGATGACATGGATTAGTGGGTCTGCTTTTGCTTTCCTTGGCTCGTCGATGTCCAGAGAAGGGCCGATAACTCCTTCGGCCGTCAGTACAGCTTCTTGCTCCCCGATATCCGGCACCAACATGGCAACACTGCTACTTTCTTCCATATCTAAACAGGGCAGCGCACAATAGAGAGAACGCCAGTCACTGAACCATCAGAGGTGCTACTCAGAAACCCAGTGCCACTTTTAGTGAAGTGGGAAGCTCCTCATCAGTGTGCCTGACTTTCCCCACATAGACTCAACTGCTCACTATGTGCTCTGCAGTGTAATCTCCTATCAAGACCATGGAGGTCTGGATACCCTTTATTTCTCACTTCAACAACCTGTATTTCCTTTCTTTGTCATTCCTTGTCCCTAACATCGAGGTAGACCAAATCAGTGCTCCTTCCTTTTGGTATAATGTAAGAAAACAAAAAAAAAAAAATACTCAAATTCTTAATTTAAGAAAACACAAGCTCCTTGGGGCCTGTGGCAATCTCAAGTTACCATGAAATTCACTTTGTATTGTCAACATGGTTGAGATGACGCCAGGAACTATCTCTTACATCAAATTCAAACTGGAGGTTACTAAAATTAATTTTCCTTTCCAAATCTTTAAACGTTAGGAAAGTTGTGTAACATACTATAAAGGACACTATCTTTTGAGAAGTACAATGCAAATGAAACTAAATAAAAGTGATGACCTACTTCCTTTTTCTTACTTCCTTTGATTTATATTCCCAAAGACGAACCACAAACTACACTGTGGTTTTTTTCTAGGTCAGATTAGTGGTCAGCTCTTAGTCATACCCACATGTAAGTATTTCCTCCTGAAATGAAAAGGGGCATGAGAGCAGGGAAATACTGACATTCCAGAGACTCTGGTTCAGACATGGAGGCTGGTTGTCTGTAGTTCTCAAGATGAGCTGCAGGAAGATATTAAGTAGAATTCTCAGAAGTCATTTTGCCTCTGAGCCTTGAGCAGTTTTATGATTCCTGGCAGCACATTCACTTCAAACATTTTCTCTTGCTTAAAGTGAGACTAATTTGTTGACTTGGATCACATTTTTAAGTTCAGGCTATTTTCCAGCAACAAGTTTTGTTTTTCCACATTTTAGGTGTGTTCTGGAACCTTATAATATTCAATAAATGCCAGCAAAACTATCAGTGGCATAAACTACAGATCAAGTCTACAGGCTATTCTTTAACTTCAACATTGGCTTTGTCTTCTTCCTCTAGGGCCTCTGCCCAAAGTGGCTGAATGGAAGTATGAGGCCCTTTGGCACTGGGCCAGATAACACCTAACTAATGACAGCCAGCCAAACTCCACACCCGGAAGTGTAGAATTGTTTCTGATAACTCCAGGGATGCCTGGATCTCACTCCTAGCAGGTGAACTTTCTGTACCTAGGTCTGAATCAGGGCAAAAATGCAAACACTTTGCCTTTGGCTCAACATCTGTGCAATGGGATCAGTCTCCTAAAGACAGATAGTAATAACCCTCAAGGCAGGAAGCACATTTCACAAACCAGTCACTTCAGCTTCCAAAGGTCAGAGAGCTTCAGGCCCTCAATGTTTCTGATTTTTTATCTTTTTATCTTCTTTCATCTTTCCTTGAAAGAGGGAGTCTTTTTTTATATTTCTGCACTAAACCTTAAGATGCCACAGAGGAGAGTTTATTTCTTTAGGAAAAATCCTTTGGTGTTTTTTTAAAATAATCTTAATTTTTTAAATTCCAGTTTTAGGGGCTGGGGAAATAGTGCAATGGGTCAAGTATTTGCTGTACAAGTATGACGATCTGTGTCTGGATTCCAGCACCATAAAGATGATATTGTAGCACGTGTCTGTAACCTTGCACTGGGAGATGGGGGTCAGGTGGATTCCCCAGAATTCAATGGCTAGACAGTATAGCCAAAACAGTGAGTTTGAAGTTCACTGAAAGATCCTGCCTCAAAAAATAAGGTAGAGAATAATTGAGGAAAATACTCAAAACTGACTTCTGGCCTCTGCACATGCACACATGGACACAAACACACATGTAAAAATTCCAGTTTTTAAGCCAAAGGGAGCTGTGGCTCTCCGTGAGGCTACTGATTCCTTCTGGGGTCATAACTAAAGAATTTCTGTTGCTGTTCAGTTCAACTGTAGGATGCAAATTAGTGACATAAGTTTAATAAAAGGAATCAGTTTCTTGGGCAAAATACAGTTGTCCACTATAGGTCCAAGGTCTCCTTCCTCATGTAGTGCATCATTCATGTAGGCTGACTGAGAAGCTGGAAAAGAGGGTAAATGTCTGCTCCATAGGCTGTGCACACCCACAGAGTTACAGAAGTGACTTCTGCTCTCTCCTCAACTTGATGATACAGCAGAAAGGAGACAGAGCAGTGCAAATTATTCCCCATGGATAGTTCAATATGTTCCTTAAGGGAAAACAGTGAAATGAAGAAGAGGAGGAGGAAGAGGAGGCGTGGAGGAGGAGCTCATCTTATCTCAAAAAAAAAGACTAATACAAAAGAATCTGACAAAACACATTTGTAAAGCTGTGTCTACTCAGGCATTGGGAGCTAATGGAAGCTTGGAGCAGATGCTCCAATCTTCCCTGAATGTCTATGGAAGTATCTCATTTTAAGGCTGCATACATTTGGGAGAAGTACAGTGAGGCAGCTATAAAACAGATATGACAACATAAAAGGCACAGAGAAACACCTGAAAAGCCAGTCTGGGTCTGCATGCAAAAATCAACGAACAAGAACTCATTGAAAGAAAAGTCTGTTAAGTAAAAGGTCATATAAATAGCTCACATAAAATATACATGGAAGTTATTAAGCTAAATATTCAATTTTCACAAAAAATTTTCCTCAACCATTTATGCAATCTAATTATATAATATATAATATATATAATTGTACATGTATGTAGAATGGACAATTGCATGTTCTACATTATTTATATATACATTATGTCAAGTAAAGTAAAATTTGCTGGAATGAAAGAGATTAAAAATAAAGAGCAGACATGTAATCCCAGATGCTCAGGCAAGCACAACACAGATTTTGACAATCTGAATCCTATGCCTGGACATAACCTAACAACATCTCTGAAGTGCTTGTTGTGCAAGCATGAAGACTTTAATGAGGGTTCCCCAATACCCATGTAAAAGCTGTGTATGGGGTTGGGAGAGACAAGTGGATGGAACTCACTGGCCACTTAGTCTAGCTAAAAATGGTAAGTTCCACATTCAGAGAGACCCTGTCACAAAAAATAAGGTGAGAGAGAAGATGTACACGGCTGATCTTTTACACACATATGCACTGGATTCAAGTCAAGATTTTCCCGGGATCCCAACACTGCAGTGTGGCAGATGTCATCCCTTTACCCTCTTTCTTAACCTCCCTCTCCCTAAGACTCTATCCCAAAGGGATTACACCATTAGGGTCCTGTCTCCTGGCTGAGGTCTGCCAACAGGGAGCCATGACAATCAGACACAGCAGGCAGAGAACAGGACAGTCAGTACCCCGGCTCTACCTTCCACGTCACCTAGCACTGGCTACACTGGCTGAGTTCCTCAATAGAAGGCCACACAGGCTGCTCTTCAAGATTTTGCTTCTGCTTCTGATACCTCTCCCATCTGATGCTAAGCGGCTACTTCTGTACAATTCTTGTAGTACGCTTACATTAAATCCAATACCTTTACTATAATTATCAACTTTGTAAACATACTTTCCTCCTTGAGTTATTCTTGTGCGTCCACTTGCTTCTCTACAAGGGTTAAGAATGATGAGATAGCCTGCTGTCACCTATTTACAAGTGGGGGCAAGCATGCCTGCTCTCTGGGGGTTAGTGAAAAGATCAAAATGGCTGCCAGGAAGGTTCAGGAAGACAGAGACTAGAGGCATGAGTAAAACAGGATTTTTCTTGTTTGGAATTACTAGACTAAATTCATCAAATTGGTACAAATAAATAAACAAATCTTCCAAACCAAGAACTTTCTACTAAGTCTTCTGAATTTGTCCTTGACAACAGTAATCCACAGGCAAAAGCTTATAATTAATGTCTTTACCAAGAAAACTGAAAAAAATTCAGTTGTCTTTATTTCCTTATAATTTGCTATTTGGTTTATTTGTGTGCCTAATTAGTTCCGTTTAGTTATAGCAGTACAGTATAAGTAAAACTGAGCCGAATAAGTTCTGTGGGCTTGGAGAAAGGCTGTAATTTCCTGTGCATATATGAAGACAGAACATGATGAGAGAAAGAACCTTCAGACTAAGAATTTATTCTTCTCAACTGGGGAAAAAACCCCTGTATAACAGAAGTAAATGGCCAATTAAATCCTCATTCTTCAGATTCTCATAATCACAAAATCCAAAACATTTATTTTGTGTGATCTCAGGCAAGCCACTAGCTTTCCACCTCTCTGAGTTTACAGCTGAAGTAGACCTGGATAAACTTGAAGTCCCTGAATTATAAGACCATTAAAAAAGTTAGTTGGAAACTACTTATCCTTTACACCTGACTAATTGTCAGCTATAATATACTTCAAATCTTAGTTCAATGAAATTATTAGTTGCCACCAAGAAAAAAAACTAATTATTAATCCCACCAAGAAAAAAACCTATATATAAATATCACAAGTGTGTGAATTTCATAGTCTAGAATTTCTTAGTTGGCACCTAGCCTGAGAGAAATATTCTAATTTGGCAGCTGCGACGAAGGCATAAGGTCTAACTAACATTAACCAACATTCAGGATGACTGTAACTTGTCGAGCATTCCTCATGAGCCAAGCACAGTTTCAGAAACTACAGAAGAGGAAATCCTCGTCCTTGAAGTGCAAATCCAGAGAGCAGGGCCTGTGGTGGCTCTTCCTGTAGCATTCCTGTAATTCTTGTAGCGCTAGTCCTGTCTTAGGAGATGAGGAACCTCCCAGCTGTAAAGGAACACATCTGAGGGGCTGGGAAGATGGCTCAGTGGGTACTCCCAAAACTGGAGAACTGAGTGTGATTCCCCAGAAACACACATGGTGGAAGGAGAGAAGTGACTTCAGAAAGTTGTCCTCTGACCTCCAACAGTGCACCAATGCATGTGCACACCATCTCTCTTTTTCTCTAATATAACTAGCAAGATATTTTTTAAAGAATAACACATTTGAGGCTCAGAAATGTGAAGTAGTAATCGATTTAAGAAGTGGAATCTAGACCAATCTGATGCTAAAATCATGCTTTCTCTAATATACCAATTTCCCTTTCATTTTTCAGTGAGAACAAAAACAGTCATGGGATCCACACGGCACTGTAAGCTAGACTGTATCAAACATGTTAAGACTCAAGATTTTTAAGTGACTTACCCAAGATTACATGGCTGTTATGTGGTAAAGCCAGTGTCTTTCAAATCAGTTTCTGAAATTAATACAGTCCTTGGATCAATCTTCGCAATTCAGCTGTGGCCAAGAATGAAAAGTATACAATATCAAACATCTCTTTCTTAGTGAAAACACGGTAACTACTTATTTTGGCAGCGAAAAAAAAATATTCCAACACTCCAGGTCAAAAAGAAATTCAGAAGACTGTTGACAAAACCTAATAACACGAGGCAGATTTTCATAATGCACCTAAAAAGCAGAGGTGAGGATTTTACAGAAGTTAAAAATAACAGCACTGGAAACTTCTAACGATCGTACAGTTTATTTTAACCCAAAATGTATGCAACTGAGTCAGTAAACTACTGGTTTTATGAACATAACTTTCTAACCAATATAGAACAATAAATTACACACTGCTATTTTAACCTTAACCCAAAGTACAAGCTAAGGGGTGTTTAAGCAAATTATAGCACCGCGGTGGGCCAGAGTGGCAACCTGAAAGTCAGGACACTGTGTGCCCTGACCTATATCTTCTCATGTCGTTTCCTGCCGTGGTCCTCTGTACCTTTGCTTCTATTTTTTATGGTGGCTAAAATGAAACCCAAAAGATGAAGGAAGACTTGTTCCTTTCACCTAGAAAGTAACTCAGCAGTTATAGTTAGCCAAGTTAGTGCCCTGCCCTGACGTCCACTGAAGTTAATTCTCAACCAGTGACTGGGAAGAAACGGTCAGTCTTTCCCTTTCAATAAATAACGCGTCGCTGCAACCCGAGCAGACGGAAGTGCTGCAGAAAGCACAGACTCAAACCGGCGATAAATCCAGTAATCTCCTAGATAAGACCGGTCTAGACGGACAGTCTGCGACAGTTCACTCCGGGAACCCGAGGGGGACGCCTCGGGCTTGGGAGGGTCGCCTCGGCCCGGTGCACCGCCGGGCCTGGAACACCGGCGTTCCCGGCGGGGGTCCCAGGTGTGAAAGGTGGGGCAAGGCTGCCCCCGAACCCCTGGGCCACCCCAAGAGGAGATGTCACGTGCGGAAGGCCCCCCACGCTGGGCCTCGGGGAGATTGTGCTTCGGCTGCCGGCCCGCTGGGCTCGGCGGGGTCGTGCCCAGGCACCGGGCTGGTGGGCACCGAGACGGGCGGCCGCGGGGTCCTCACCCGCCGCAGGCGCGCCCCGGCTCCCCGCGGGCCCCGGGCCCAGGCCGCACGCACGGCGCGGGGCCGGGAGCGGGGCGAGCGGGCGGAGGACGCGGCGCGGCGGAGGCCCAGCGCGGGGCGCACGGCCGCGGCGGGCGAGCGGGCGCCGAGCGCGGCCCGGGGCGCGGTACCTGCGGTGGGCGGCGGGCTGCTGCTTCCGCGAGCCTCCTGGGGCGCGCCGGGCCCGCGGGAACCTCGCCCTGGTCCTCGTCCTCGCCCGCCTCGTTCTCCCTCCCGGTTCCTTTCCCTCTTTTTTTTTTTTTTTTTTTTTTCCCCTTTCACCCACGTTCCCCCTCCTTAGCCTTAACTCCAAGATGGCGGCGCGGAGACGGATCACGTGAGCCACGGCCAGGTCAGGTGAGCCGAGTGGCGCGCGGCGGGGGCGGGGCGACGGGCAGGCCCCGCCCATTGGCAACCTCCCCTCGGGACAGGGCTGGGTACGGTGGAGCTACCCCGGAGGCTGGCGTCCTCTGCGGCCTAAACTCACCTCATCCACACCTTCATCGCCTCTGCACAATCACATCCTTTCCTTCCGTGTGTGAGTTGCCTGCCTAGGCTACTCTTATCTGTGTGATACTGAGACTCGAACTCAGAACCTTGACATGTTAGGCAAGTGCGCTCCCACTGAGCTGATCCACAGTCCCTTTTCTTCTTTGAGTCGTTTGAGTTCAGGACTTGTTAAGTTACTCAGCCTGGCAGCCCTTGTGAATTTCCTGTGAGTAGCTGGTTTATAGGTGTGTGCCACCTCATAAGGGCTCTGGCTGGACTCATTTTTTTGGTCTTAACTAGGGACAATTTGAGTATTTGATGACAGGGACTGCCCTTACTTGAAAGGATTAGCAGTAATTGTAGGATGTGACTTGGTTAGCTTTGATCTAGTGACTGTGAGAACACCCAGGAATCCATCATTTAGATCTGTTTTGTTAAATACATACCTTGCTTGTAAGTATCCCGTTTGGTTTCTGTGAATAGCATGGTGAAATACAAAATGCACACCAGTGAGATAACTTTAATGGGTAAGGTGCATGCTTTGCAAACCTGGCAACCTGAGTTCAATGCTCTGAAACCCCTATGATAAAAGAAGACTTTAGAAAGTTGTTCTCTGACTTCCACCTAGGATGAATGGGTAGTTTGTGAATATTAGGAAGACCCAGCCAAGTCCTGGGTCTATACTCAACAGATGGTCGGTAGGCAGGAGGAAGGCAGTAAAACAACATTCTGGTGTAACATCGGCCTGACTTGCTTGGTGCAGTATCTTTTGTATGTTTCCAGATGTATTTCCAGGTCTTTACAAGTAGGTTAGGCTATAAGTTACAAAAGGAGAGGAAGACCTGAAATGCACAAAATAACAACAATGTATTCACTGTTCAGAGGGGGCTGTCATTTGACTTCCTGTATCTCAAGGTAAAAATTAACCTGCCTTTGTGGGTTGGGATATCAAAAAAATTGGAATGCTTCTGTTCTACAGAATTCTTTACTACTTGGGTCAAATAGCTAAAAAGTAAAACTAAAGGGTTGAGTACTTGTTTTCAGTAACGGGTAAGAGATGGGGCAGGAAATTAGTATGGAAGGGTGGGGAAAAAATAAAAGCAACCAGAAATGGAAAAGAGTGAAAAAAGTAGAAGCGAGCATCATATATAAACATTTCTTTCCACTTTCTTCTCCTTGGGTTATTGACACAAACGATTGGTTGACATCAGTCTGAGAAGTAATGGCTTTCCTGTAACACCCAAGAACTTGAAAGCAGATTCAAGATGTGTCAGGAGAGAGAGCAAACGTGTAATAGAGAAATGAGCTGAGTGGCGGTTTAGTGATGGAGTGTTCTCCTAGCATGCACATTCCATTTCCTGTATCACACACATATGTACAATCATGCATTCACACATGCACCAAAATAGAGACAATGTAACCTAGGGAAAAGGAATTCTAAAGGATATAAAGAGATGCACCTTTGCGTGAACTTCCTGTCTCATTCCTGATATTTACCAGCTATTCATCAGTGTGAGATCTAACTTTCCAGCATTCTTGTAGCTTAGGGACATGGCTTATGGCTTATTTAAGCTAAAGTGGAACTTTAAACAAAATGCTTATCTGAGAAAGAGGGAGGGGGAGAAAGGAAGGAAGAAAGGAAGTAAAGAAAGGAAAGGAAGGAAGGAAGGAAGAAAGAAAGAAAAGAGAGAACCTACATGGTGGATATGTACGTGGACAGAGGACAACTTTCAGACGCCAGTTCTCTCCTTCTACCCTGTGGGCTTCTGGGGATCAAACTCAGGTCGTCAGGTTTGCAGGCAGTCACCTTGCTCTCAGAGCCATCCTACCAGCCTGGCAGTAGAACTTGTACAGGGTACTCTTTTTTTCCTCTGCTTGATGACTCAAAATTTTGGAAATGGTGGCACCCTGTTGGTTTACACTACAGGGTGACCGTGATGAACCGAGTCCCTCACTAACCCTCAATAGATGTGCAAGGTGCATGAGATCCATCAGTTGTTTGTTACAGCAGCGCTGTGTAGCTACTGATAACATGTTCTCTACATGGAAGTAACCAGAAAGGGCAGAGAAATAAATGGTTCCAGGTCGAAAGGACTGCGGATGAAAGAATTAGGATTTAACAAAAAGACATGTGCTTTTGGGGGCAAACAATTAGGAGAGAGGGTGTAAATGCAGAATCTGGCAGAGAAACTCAAACATCTTCACAAAGCCTGTGACCCAAAAGCCTCAGGATATGTCTCTTTCTGTTTGTCCCCCTGCCCGCCCGCCCGCCTGTCTGCCCGCCCGCCTGTCTATCTATCTATCTGTCCGTCCGTCTTCCCCACTTCCCTCCATGCTGAGGCTGCATGCAGTCCAGGATTTCATGCGTGCTAGGTAAGTTCTCAGCTATTGAGCTACATACCCAGCTCTCATTATACTTTTTATTTTGAGACAGGGTCTCGCAAAGTTTTCTAGGATGGCTTTGAATTCCCTCTGTAGTCCAGGTTGAACATGAGTTTGATTCTCCTGCCTTTGCCTCCAAGTATGTAAGGATCATAAGCCATTCATTACCAGTGAGCCCTGCTTAGCATTTTTTTTTAATTTTAAAGAACTCTCCAGAAAAACCACAGTAAACTATTTTTTAGTCAAAGGAATGCAAAGACACTTGGGTGTTATGCCATTGAACTTGAGGACATCTCTGTAAACTCTTAGCACCTTCTAACCTGCCACAGAATGTTATTCATCATCATTTAATTAACCAATCATAGTGAGATTTAGTGTTCCAGATAGGAAATGTGCTTACTCAATTATCCAGCACAGATTCACAGAATCTGATTCCGCTTCCAGATGAGAGATGACCCAGATAACTGAAGCCCTGTCTCCACACAATTCATTATTCTACTTTGGATTCTTTAATTAGTTGATAAGGTTAAAGGGCTCACTCTTCTACAGGTATCATGGGTTTGTATCTCCTAAAGTGACCATGGTGTCTGATAACATAGGGCGCTTTGCAACTTAAACTCACTATTTAAACGTGGGGACCACAAAAGACAGTGTAGGAAGTTGCAAGGTGGTAACCAACCATAAATGGAGACAGAAACCGGTTGCTCCCCAGAAAGTCTTGTGACACTTGTGAAGGATGTCTTCACTTTGATGTAATAATATTAGACTAGATTTCTTGTGGAGAGATTAATCTGTAAGGCTTGTATCATACAGAAAATTGAGTAAGGCACGTGGGCCAAGTGAAAATACAGTAATTAGCAGTATTTTCTTTTAGAGCCAGTGTCTGACCTGAAATTGCAGATCCTCCTGTTTCAGCCTCTTGAGTGTTGGTAATTTAGGCATGTGTTACCATGGCTAACTGCCAGTGAGTTTTTCCTTAAATATTTTAAACTACTTTTTGATAGTGCCATCCATGTACATTGTATTCTGATCATTTCTACTCCTTCCCATTCCCCCGTCTCTCAACACATTTTCCTCCCAAATTCATATATCTTCTTTAAATCATTTGTTTATGATCTGCTGAGTCCTATGTGTTGTTGACATGTATGCCTTTGAGTCAACATGAAGCTTGGGCCACCTATCAGCCACACCCCTGAAGTAAAGAGGCTCTCTCTCCCAACAGCCATCCGCAACTTCTCAGCATGCTAAAATGCTGGACCTTGTAGGCAACCACCACTGCTGTGAGTTTCTGAGTGCAGCAGCGATGTCATGTCCAGAAAACAGCATTTCAATAGCACACCTCCTCATCTTCTGGCTCTTAAATCCTTCCCATCCAGAATGTTCCTTGAGCCTCTGTGTGTGTGTGGTATGTATGTTCCACGGGGAAGAGATACATGTCCCATTTAAGACTGAGTACTCATTAGTCGCCTATTCTCAGTTTTCTGACCAGTTAACTGATGTTCACTGTAGAAAGAAGCTTCTGTGAGTAAGGTTGAGAACAGCAGTAATCTATAGGTGTTTCACAATTATCCTACACAATAAATTCATGACAAATTTGCTTATGGGGAAGCAGGGGTTTTATTCTCTCTTATGATTATTCACTTACAGTTCTTAATCCAGCTTGGCAGGAGAGTCCACACCAACACCAGGGGCCAAGGGAACTAACCACACCATATACATATAGCCACAGGACTGCCAAGAGAGGGATAATTCTTACTTGCCAGACCCTTATGTCTAGTCTACCGTACAGAAGGATATCAACCTCCTTTTTTTTATACATTTTTATTATTATTTCCGCTCATACAAACTTAATAGGTACACCAGTTCCCTCCCTCCCTCCTCCTCCCCTCGAATCCCCTGCTCCCCCTCCCCTCATCCCTCCCTCCCCATCCCCCAGTGCCTCCCCCCCCAATTCCCAGAGAGTCCTTTCTTGTGCATGCCTGACTCTTCTCTGGGCCCTCCTCTCCGATGACGTACAAGGACCCAGTGGCATTTCCCTGAACCTTTCCCGTGTTCCCCTTAAGCATAGGAACACTACTGTGGCTGCCAATCCCTTGCCTCTGAGGATCTTGGTGCCTTTAGCAGATGCTAGACTTTGTGAGGTCAATAGTGTGTTGAACATTGCGCAGGGCATGCAAAGTCCAATTATGATTGCTTCGGCCCTAACTTGTGTGGAGTATCTTGCAAATCATTGCTCCTCCCATCCTTTTGCTCTTACAATCTTACCTGCCCCCTCTGATATCAACTTCCTTAACCAGCTTACTCCATCTTATCTACCTGCCCAGGGCCTGATCCCCACCCACCTTGGGCTGGACTTTCTCTGTGAGTCTCCTGCAGGCCTGTTCAGGGCTCAGCTCAACTTGAGCCCAGAATTCAAGCTTTCAGTTGCCAATTTGACACTCATATCTAATGATGACATAAATATTTAGAAACAGTTTGACATGTTTATTTTGCAAACAACAGCTAGGGTCTGTGACCTCTCCAGCCATGGGCTTTTGACCATATTACTAGTACTAAACATGAATGTCAGGTGAAGCCTCAAGTCCAGTCAGTAGCGGTTGGTTATCTCTGCAGTAGTGATGCCACTATTGCACCACTTTGCATATCTTATCTGACAAGTCTGTACTGTAGCATGCAGATCTAGTGCTAGGGTAGGACCACTGATGTCTTTTCTCCCCCTGCAGCATGCATAACACTTCTGGCACTATGAAAGCCCCAGCTAGTAGTAATTCTTGTATCATGACCTTTAAAAATGTACTACTTTGGGTTGGAGAGATGACTCAGAGGTTAAGCCTCTGCCTTATAAGCAGAAGGATCTGCATTCAGATCCCAGATCCCGTATAAAAATGCCAGGTGAAAATAGCAGCAGTCTGCGCTTCTGGCCCTGGAAGACAAAGCCTGGGAAACCCCAGAGCAAAGCAAAAATGAGGTAGAGCAATCTAGGATGATTGTCAAAGTTACCATTGGGCATACGCATGCATGGTGCCCTCTGATACATACCAGCATAGACACAGACACACAATAGAAATAAATTAATTAAAAATATTCTGTTTCAAAAAAGGAAATATCCTTATAATCCTAACTACTGAAGAGGCAGAGGCAGGAGGATCACGTGAATTCAAGGCTGGTCTGAGCTCTAGAGTAAATTCAGTCAGTCTGTCTCAAACTGAAAAGTGAAAGGAAGGCTAGGGTGTAGCTCAGTGGTAGAGCACTTATCGAATGTGCCATCCCGAGCTCTGAAAAACAAGAAATAAAAGAAAGACCAGGAAGAGTGCAAGGCAGAAACACAGCTAAATGGAAAAAGGACATGGAAGTGTCAGAAGTTTTTTCTGATTCTGCCACTTCTGTGGGGCTGTTGCAGTTACCCTTTTTGATGTGAGACAATATTCTGACTCAATTCAACTTATGGGATAGAGGGGTTATGGATCCTGAGGAGATATCATCTATTATTGTCATGGTTTGAAATGTGAATTGTCCCCCACACAGGCTCATGTGTTTGAATCTTTCTTTGTGAAGGTCATGGCACCTTTAGGAGGTGGAGTCTTGCTGGAGGAAGGCAGTCACAGGGGTGGGCTTTGAGGTTGGTTAGCCTTACCCTGCTGCAGTTAATAAGCCTGCTCTGCAGCTTGCTGCTAAGAAGCCCTCAGCTTCCATGATGTCTGCAGTAACTAAGGCTGCCTCCAGCTTCTGCCAGACAGTCATGCCTTTTCTGCCATAGTGAACTGTATCTCCTTCCTGGAACATGGAGCTGAATAAATCTCCCCTTTCTCCCTTAAGTTGCTTGATTTTGTGGTCTCTCACAGCAACAGAGAAGAGTAACTGCTGCAATTATGGAGGAACTCATCTATCAGAAGGCATAGCCAAGGACAAAGCAGTGGCTAGTTCAGGTCAATGCAGCCATCAGAGGACAGAGCAGCAGGAGAGCAAGAGGAAGCAGGTACGATTGGAGGCTACCTAGCCTCAAGGACCATCCACTGTGCCATGCCTTCCACAGCAAGGCTTCACCTCTCAGAGGTGCCTCGACCTTCCCAAATATTAGCACCAGCTAAGGATTCAAATACATGAGGCTGTGGGCGACAACTCACATTCAAACCATGACAGGGACTGAGCAGGTGGTCTCCATCTTTCTGACATTTTTCACCTGTTCTATAAAACGAGAAGTTCAATTTATCCTTTTTATTTTTTTTTTAAGCTTTAGCTTTCTGGTATATGGAAGTACAGAGTTTAATTATGGGAGTCCTCTGGGTTCAAGATGGGGCTTCATCATTAAGAGTAATGGCAAGGCTTGACTTTATTAATGAATGAAAAGTTTGCTCGGTGTAAGTCAGAAGGAATGGAAGATTAAAAGACATGATATATTATTATATATATAGCTGTCGGTAATAAATTAACATTAGCTCTGGATTCTGTCCACTTTGCATCCTCAATATACACCTAGAAATACTTCATAATTATAGTTCAGGTCTGGAGAATCATCATAAATTATCCATCCGTCATTCATTCTCTGCAGAAAGCCACAGACCCGTGTTATTTCAGCAGCACATTGGCGTCTAAAATCTCTGGGATTATGAGGCACAACCCACCCTCGGTCTTTCCTTTTCTCCTTAAGTTTTTTTTTTTTTTTTTGAATTATATTGTGAGTGAAAGAATAAGTACATATGTGCCCTGGTGTTCCGGGGAACTCAGAGGTCACCTTTTTTTGGTTGATTCTTTCCTTCTACCATGTGGACTCCTAAGATCCAATTCAGGTCACCAGATTTTAAGCATAGATGCCTTTATCTGCTGAGCCATCTTGCCAGTCTCCCCCCTTTTTAAATTTAAAAAATTATTGTGTGTGTGTGTGTGTGTGTGTGTGTGTGTGTGTGTGTGTGTATGTGCATGTGTGTGCACACATATGCATGTGCCCACCACAATGCATGTGTGGAGGTCAGAGGACAACTTTTGGGCGTTCGTTTTGTCCTTTAACTTAGGAAAAATAGGGTTTCTCTTGTTTCTGTGTCCTGTACTTCAGTCCAGCTGGCACATGAGCTTCCAGCAATTCTGTCTCCACCTTAAATCTCATCATAGGGATGCTGGGATTGCAGATTTGTGCTTTCATGTCTGGCTTTTTACATGGTTTATGTGATGTCCCCTTTGCCTGCACTGTTACCAATAAAGGGGATTTTATTCTTCCCTGTAATTATCCAATCATATCTCTTACCCCAGCTTAGCAGGAGAGCTCATATCAACACCAGGGATCAAGGAAACTGGCAACATACTATATCCATCATTGAGATAGGGACATGCTCACTTGCCAGACAGCATGTCTGGCCTAGTATAATAAAGAATGCCAGCCCCCTGAATGCCCTCTTCCAAAGTCTCACTCACCATGGGCTGACTGGGCTTCCCATGAATTGAACAGTTTCCTGCAGACTTGCTCAGGGCTTAGCTACTTCACAACTGCACATAACTCAAGTCTTTAGTTGTCAAGTTGACACCTGTGTCTAACTGTAACACATGGATCAAACTCAGGTTGTCAGACTTGGGTGACAAAAGCTTTTACCTGCTGAGCCCATTATTTTTTGAGTATGGGGGGAGGTGTGCATGATAGATCTGTATTGCCAAGTTGATCCCTGGAATCACTTGAATGATGTGCCTCTGGCATGCTTGTGGGTATTATCTTGACTCAAGTGGAACAACGTGCCCATTGTGGATAGCACCATTTCCTGGACTTTATTAAGGAAAATGGGAAAGTTAGCTGAGATCCAGAATTCATTCATCTCTCTTTCGCCTTGACAGTGGATACAATGTGACCAGTGGTTTCAAGCTCCTGTTACATTCATTCCTCCACCATGATACCTTGGACCACGAGCAGAATGTACCCTTCTTTCTGTGCCTTGCTTTTGTCTGGGTGTTTGATCACAGAAAGAGTAAAGATACAATGGCAGACAGGATCTCCATGTCTCCCAAGCTGGCCTTGAACTCTCCATCCTGCTTCAACCTTCTGAATGCTGAGATTATGGATGTGTGTAGCATGGCTGGCTTTAATTTCTTATTTAGGTCCAAAGTAAAGTAGGAGAATACACAGCAGGTATCCTAAGACGGGGCAAAGGGGAGAAAGAGCCAGCATTTTTTTTTTTTTTTTTCTTTTTCTGCTTACTGTTGTGTGACACTTTTCCTGGGGAGATTCCATCTAAATGTTTGTTCACTCCATGTAGGGCAATCACAGCAGACCAAAGTAATGATTATGCCAAAGTCAAACTTGAACTAATGAGTTTACTGAGGTTGCTTACAGGAGTATGAGCAATGGGTACTTACAGGAGTAACACTACACCACCAAAAAGTTCCCCACAGCTGGGGTGAGACTCACAGAGGTTTCAGCCAGGAGCTCTGCACCAGTTGCTCATAGGAGATCCTCCTCCAGACAGACAGGCTATTTGGAGGACTCCCTCCCACGCCAAGCAGGTGTTTGTGGCTCCCCCCACCCCTTGGGAAGTCCTGAATCTTGTTTGTTTCAGGGACCTCCTGACCCCTTAATGAGTCTCCCTCCATGACATAATATTTCAAATTCTTATAGAACTGAAACAGAAACTAACTGCTTCTCTGAGGTCAGACTTGGACAAAGTGTAAAGGAATCGTGTTAGGCCTGGAGGAAAAAATGTCATACAAGGGTGACATTGGTCTTTAGTTTCTGCTCAGTTGTTTTAGATCTGAGGTGCGAATTTATTTCTGTGAGCTCAGTTATTGCAAACCGAGTAGCTTTGCCATCAAGTTGAACTGGAATCCAGTCTAGAGTTCACCCAGTCTTAGGGCTCTGTCTTATACTCAGGGACTTGGATGTAAGGACATGAATTGGGGTTGGTGTGTGGATTCCAGGTAGAGCTCTTGCCTAACATGGGCAGTGCCCTGGGTCCATTCACAGCTCTGCCAAAAAAAAAAAAACAATTCCTTTGGGCATGAGGACACACACATCTGCAATTCCAGTAGAACAGGAGGAGAGTTTGAGGTATGCTACAAACAAAAACAAAACAAAAAGCAAACGGACAAATAAAAATCAATGGTGGCGACATCTAGTGGTTTTTCCTAGATGTGCAGTCATGCCAGTGAGAACTCCAGTGCAAAGTAATCCATTTCCCTTATCCTGCTCACCCAAGTCGTGACCTTGGGTTCCCGAATCAAACTAAGAGTTTGGTTTCTGGCAGCAGTTTCCCGAATGCATGTTGATATGTGGTTGGGATCCAGGAAACGCAGCAGCAGGCAGGGTGCGGAGGTGGAGAGGGGCTGCTTGGGAGGACGACAGGAGGCTCCTTGTAGACTAGTCTGCTACGCCACAGACTTGTTCTGCAGCAACCCGAGGCTTATGCGCTGCGGCAGGGAGCTTGTCTCCGCCAGACTGTCTCTCTGCCTTAACGCAGACTGGTTATTGGAGCGCTCAAGCAATTTTCAGTCGTCTCTGTCAATAAAGCCACTCTCTTCTCTGCACAGGGAATGAAAATGAGATTTCGAGGTCTCCAAAAGGACTGTCTCCTTTTGCCACTTTATCTGCCTCGGAGCCAGGTAGGAGTTCAGCTGAGTGGGGTGGCAGCTATTTGCTATGCCCCAAACCCTGTTGACAGGTAATATCACCTGCTTCGGAAGAAGACAGGGCGACTGTAATAGAATGATGCTAAATTCCTCTTCCCGGAGAAGAAGCAGGTTTCTTAAAGCAGAGACCTTTATTGATGAGATGGGCAGAGGAAGAAAATGAAAAGAAGGAGATGAAGAAAGACACTAAGGGGAGAGGTAACTGCCTATCATACCAAGTAAGTCTAGCTGAGGGGTAATCCCGAGCTTCAAAATATGTCATTTGTTATTTTGACAGCTCCTTTCTAGGTGATAGACTAGGAGGAGCTACCAGCTGCAGGATCAGCCAGCCTGGAGTTCCACTTCTTGCTTCTTTAAGACACTAGGAAAGATGGTGTGGTGGTGTGTGCCAGCCTGGGGGAGCACTTGGAAGGTTGAGACAGAAGGATCGTAAGTTTGAGGCGAGCCTGGGCTACATCATGAGAGTCCTATCTTAACGTAAAAATACATTAAAAGTAGATAATTAAGCCAGGTGGTAACAGGTCTATAGTTCCAAATGGAGGTTGAAGTGGGAGGATCATAAGTTCAAACAACTCAATGAGACCTCGTCACAAAATAAAATAAAACAAAGAAACCAAAAAGGTGGGTGGGAATATAGCTGTCACTCCTCAGGAACGCCCCATGTGGTTTTGTGTGTGTACACACGTGTGCACACACGCACCTGTACATTTGTATTGTGTGTACATGCATTGCATAAACGTGTGTGCACACGTGTGCTGAAGTTAGAGGTGGATGTCGGATGCTTTTCTCAGTTGCTCTCCATCTTGTTTCTGGAGATGAGGTCTCACAAAGTTGAAGCTCAGTAATGTTGAGTGGTAGAGTGTTTACCTAGCATGCACGAGGCTCTAGGTTCAAACCCCCAGTGTTGCAACAAAACAAGTCAGACCAAATCAAAGAACCACAACCACAAAATAGATAGATAGATAGATAGATAGATAGATAGATAGATAGATAGATAACACATACTCTGAGTTTCTAAAGTTCTCTTTGAGTACTTCATATACTGTGAAAAACCAAGCACAGGGAACATTGCCACAAGGAAAGGCAAGTACGGGTAGCAATTTCTACTTGCTTCTAGTCTTATTGTAAGTCCCCTATAACATAGGAGGAGTCAGACAAAATCTGGATCCAAAGTTAAAAGAGGCATATTCAGTACAACGCAAGTATAGGACTTCCAGCCTTCACGAACATGTGACCAGACTTCTGTGACATCCATCCTGTTGATACCTGTCTTTCTTCAGCTCCCAGTAGGTTAAGTCACATGTAGAGACAATCCTGTGTTCTGAATGGGGAATCATCTATGACAACCCTACCTTGAGTTTTGAATGAGTGAGTTTATTAAATGTGTTGCAAGGTAGAAGGGTCGCATATAGAAAGTAAAACATCTGGACAGTGGGCACTTACAATACCCAGCAGAAGACTCCAGGGTGGGGGCGGGGAGAGCACCACTGCAAGAGTCATCCTGGAGTTCTTGATGCAAAGACCTCCAGGCAGAGCAAAGTGGTCCCCCAGGCATGAGCTTCCAGCTTCTTGTTTCCACCACAGGCATTGTTTGTACCACGGAATAAACAATAGGAACCTCTGTTGGAAACTTATCTTCTGGCTGTTCTCAAAGGCACAATGTTTTCATACCTTTAGCTGTTTGCTGTTCTCTTTCCTCCTTATTATAGATTAGATGACCACAATGCTGGAGATAAATGTGCTGGACTTCACTTTCAGAATCTGCTTTTAATAAATGCAAACAATACATGACAGTATACTAATATGATTTGTATTACACCCTGTGATTCCTGTTTTGATAGGAAGAATCTCAAAAGTAGTTCTGAGTACACAGAAGAAAATGAACCAACATGGATTCAGGTGTGCCTTAGTAATTTTTCCTGTTGTTGTGATAAAATACCCTAATAAAAGCCAGTTACTGGAGAAAAGGTTTATTTCTGCTCATACCTCCAAGTACTCTATCAGGATGGAAAAGTCAAGGCCACAGGAGCCTGAAGCAGTTGGTCATATCACATTCACAGTCAAAAAGCAGAGAGAGGTGAGTGCATGCGTACGTTTGCTTATTTCCATATCTCCATTTCCACAGTCCAGAATTCTATTGGGCTCTCCTCAGTTAATCAACATGATCCCTGATAGACCTGTCTCTCAGGTAATTCTAGGTTTCACCAAATTGAGGATTGAGGATAATAGTCACAAAGTGTGACATGATAGGAACCATGCACTTGGCTAGTTCGACAGCCAGAACAGCCCATTGGAACTGTGACTGAACCAAGTGGAAATCATCCTGCCAGGGCCTTGCAAATGGAGGGCCCCATGCTAGGGGCTCTACTTTACTACTTCATGCCTTTGTGCACCACTTCTTCTGTCACCTGGCATAGTTTAAGCTGCTGACCTAGCCTCTGTCTGCCTTGGTAGGAGTGTGAGTTCCCACGGCACTCCAGGGGCTTGCCAGTCTTGTTCATCAATGCTCTTCCTGGCCGAGGACAGGGCTTCGAATGTAGCTACCATCAAAACGCACTCAGTGATTTCGTTTAGCAGAGCAGCTTCCAGGCATGGATTTAATTGAGGGAGTACTCTACAGCAGTCTTTGGGACCTGGACATGGGGGCACATGCCTATAATGCCAATGCCAGCTAAAGCAGATGGATAGCAGAGTTTGAGGCCAGTCTGAGTTACATACTGAAACCTCGATTCAACAAATTACCCACTCCCCCAAAATAATCTGGGGAGGGACCTGGTTTGGGAGAGGGAATAAAGTTGCCACCTAGCTAGGAACTTGGCTATGAGTCTTAGAGATAGCTTATGAATCCAGCCTGTGGACTGGGTTTCACCTTTAGCCTTAGAATCTACTGGTACTTGCTGGCTGGGCAACCCAATGCATTATTAACCTCTCTGTGCTTCTCTTTGTCTATAAGACGGGGACAGTGAAAGGCCATAATGATATGAAGTTATGACATGCCTGCTTTATAGGAAGTGATCAGCAGATGGTTTACTTTCAGATTCACAGTAGCATGGTATGAAATGGAAGGAAGGAAGATCCTGTGTGCTAATAGTGTGGAGCCTTTGATGACTGAACAGAAATAGAGCATGAAGGCTAGAGAGATGGCTTAGTGGTTGGAGTACTTGCCATGTAAGCAAAAGGACTGGAGCCTGGACTCTCAGACCCCATGTAAAATGCTGAGCAGGACCACCTGGAATTCCAGCCCTGGAAGGTGTAGCCTGGGAATCCCCAGAGCAAGCTGGCTATTTAGACGAGCCTAATGGTATATTCTGGGTTTAATTAGAGACCCAGGCTCAAATAAATAAGGTGGAAGAGTGATCGAGGATGATTTCTAATGTCAAGTTCAGTCCTCCGTACACATTATTACATATGTGCTCATACAGCTACACACACATGTGCACTCCCAGACATGCAGACACATACACACATACACTACCTCACATGTATATGTACAAGTATACTCCACACATTTATACCCACATTCATGCTCTCTATATACCCTTGTATACCTGCACATACGCATGTACCCACACACATGCAAGCACACAAATACATACCCATGTGCATGCATACCTTCACACACAGTGCACTTCCATACTTGCAAACATATATATGCACATAAACATACCCCATATCATGTGCATGAAAAATGAAAAGAAGAAAAATTAAAGAAATGGTGCATGAAGTCAAGAGCTAGTGAGCCCCTCCTGCAGATTTGACCTGCTGTGGACTGGAAGCACAGATGCTCTGGATTGGACACACCAATGTGCCTATGACAGAGACAATCCCAGACATCAGAGGACATATGGGAAAGGAGCAGTGGGCAGGACCACCCAGCTACTTTATAATCAGCTTACGGAGTCCTGGAATGTGATGTGGGCTCATCAGTCATGTCACATATGACTCTGTGGGTTTTCAGCCTGTTTTTCTGAAGTACAGATTTCCTTGGCAACTGAAGGAGCGCTAACACCCTACGATTTAGTTACATTTTGGTTAAGAAGTCCAGAAGACTTTGGACTTGGCTTTGACATATTGAAAGTGAATTGAATTTGCATTCTTTAACTGGCTTATTCAGATCAACACTGCTTTCTCTTCAGATTTAAAAATTCAGAGGCTCGAGATTTGATATTTCAGCAGCAACGATGACATCTAGGGGTTGGTTTCTACAGGTCTCATCTTAAGTGTCTGTCCTCTGCTCAGAGAAGTAAGAGTGCTGACACGCCATCTCAATCCAGAATATGCCGGCTTGGATGGCGTGAACTTGGTTGGTGGCCAGGGTGACACTTACAGATCAAAGAAAAGGAAAAGTGGAAGTGGTTTTAGCTCTCAGCTGAGAATGCTCCTTCTAAAATGGCGACACCTCCTGGATTGCCTTAGTACTCTTCCCTTGATCTTTCAGCCAGCCAAATGGCACTGTTTAGCTCCTTGTGCATCCAGGTCTCTCTCCCACGGATGGCAGCACAATCTTACCTGTGTGCAGAGGGGCTGAGTCTCAAGTTCTAGACCCTTCTGCTTTTGCATTTCTATTCCTTGAGGAACCAGTTCTGGTTATTTTTACCCTATTTTTGTTGTTGTTTGTAGTGCTGGGAATTGAACATGCTTGGCAAGCACTTCATCACTGAACTACATCTGTAGCTGTGCCCTATGTCTTACTTTGTCAGATTCTTTTGAATGAATCGAGATCAATCTCTCGGCTGTGTAGCATTGACCATCAGACTCATTATCAGCCTTTTGGTTTGTTGTTAGTAAATCAGTCAGCTAATAACATTGATTGAGTACCTTCAGGGTATAAATTGTGTGTGTGTGTGTGTGTGTGTGTGTGTGTGTGTGTGTGTGTGTGGCCTACTGGGTTTTAAGGGGGTGTAAGGGAGATCTGAAAGACCATACACATAGGCCCAACCCATCAAAAACACAGTTTATTTAGAGCACTCCAAACATACATATTAACAAGAAATAAAGTATTCATGGAAGCATCTGTGAATATACTGGGAAAAATGCACAAATATTCAGATGATGTTTAAGGTTCCTCTCAGCAGGAAAATTTTGTGATTTTTGTTCAGATTAAAATTAGCACCCTGCTATAATGATGCATAATAATGTTGTTGTCAGCACAGGAATAATAACTACCTTACAGTCTTTTTCTACTTCAGTCTTTTTTTAAAACTTTATTCATTTAACGTGTGTATGTGTGTGTGTGTGTGCTTGCACACGTGCACACTGTATGTGACTTTGGGACATCCTGGATTGCTTCTACCTCCTTCTTGCTTCACTTTGGGATTTCCCAGTCTTTCTGCCCAGTAGGGCTGGAAGTGCAGCTTCTGCCATTTCTGCCTGGTGTTTTTATGTGGGACCTGGTATTAGAACTCAGGACCTTCTGCTTATAAGGCAGAGTCTTAGCCCCTGCTCCATCTCTCCAGCCCTCTCCAGTCTTTGAGGCAGTGTATAACAGAATCTGGTTCCTTGGGTGACTGTGAATTGACCTTTGGCACAATTCTGCTCAGAGTCTCTCTTCTGTGTGTTTCAAGAACTGCATAGAGTTAGCTGAGGACGGTGAAACCTAGCTGAAGATAATCTGTTCTGATTATCCTGAAATGGGTCCTGAAACTCTTTTTATTTTAACCGTGGGTGTTCACTTCTCTTCCTCTTCTCCTCAGTCTCTTTACCAGTTTCCTGCCAAAGCTAGAAAAGAGTATAGAGCTAATCCACACCAAGCCATCAAGTTCACCTTTTGAATAGCTGTGTTAGTCTACTTTATGTTACAAATACCTCAGCTTAGCTTAACTGGGTGAAAGAACTGTTTTGTTTCATGGTTTCAGAAGTTTTACCCCACTGTCACTTGGCCTCCTTGATTTGGGCCTGTGTCCCAACAGGTTGGACTGCCTCATGGTAGCTGAGAAGCAGAGAGCAGCAGGAAGGGGTCTTGGACCCTCAATACCTTCTTCAAGAACATACCTCCAAGTGACCTAACTTTTTCCCACTGGTCCTTACCAGCCAAAGGCTCCATCACCTCCCCATAGCACTGAAGTCCAGTGACTAAGCCTTACGGGGACAGTTATCCAAACCATAGCAACAGTCCTTGAGTTTTTATCTTTCTGAAGGGCCCTGGAAGTCTCCAACAGCACATAGTAAAAGCCCAGATCTTTATGCAGCCTTCAGAGCTCAGCCTGACATCCCTGGTGTTGCCCCAGCCTCAGCCAACACACCCTCATGGATGTATCCTGTGGCTTCCCAGCTGTAACAAGCAGCATACCCTCCCTCTCTGTTCCCACCACCCTCTCTGTGATTTTTCTCTTGCCTGGCCCTCAGGTCTTATGAAACACCTGTTTGCTCAGGGGAACCATATCTGACATCTATGACCACATTCAGACCCTCTCCCCATGCTTAGTGCCTTAAAGCCTTTATGATTTTTAATTCCACAGACATGTTCTTACTTGACCAATGCCAACCTCTGTTCATAAACTGAACTATTAGTGTTAGTAGATATGCCAATGCATTAGCAATCGACAAATGAACAAAAGATGATTCACGTGAGCTTCCTCTTAGGTGATTAGTGACTTAGTGGCACTTCAGGTTAATTAACCTAATATTTAATCATTTATTTTATTTTTGTTTGTTACTTGTGTTGAGACAGGGTCTTTACTACATAGTCCAGGTTGGCCTTGAACTCTCTCTTCATATTCACAATCCTCCTGTCTCAGCTACCTGAATGGTGGGATTATAGGCATGTACCACCATGTCTAGCTAAATCACTCTGCTTCATTATATAGAACAGTGGGTAGAAACAGTGGATTGAGGAAGTTGTGATTTAAATGGATATTTAACTAGCATCACTGAATCTCAGTGTTAACCCTCAAATGATATTCGGTGTGGATGAGAAATTTGCCATTTAAAATTGTTTTTGAAAGAAAAAATGAAAATACAAAGGAAAATAGCTCTTATGTCTAAAATCTTTTCTCTTGAGGTATCTTTCTTATGGTACTGAGGATTGAAGCTGAGCCTTGTGCATTCTAGGTAAGCACTCTACCACAGAGCTACATGCCTAGCCCTTGGAGCATTTTTTGAGTTGTTCCTATAGTTATTCTTTTTTCACTTTTTAAAATTTTATTTGTGTGTGTGTGTGTGTATGTGTGTGTGTGTGCGTGCGTGAGACAGAGAAAGAGAAATAGAGATTCAGAGGGCATGTGGAGGACCAAGGGTGACTTCGGGAATCATCCAGGATTGCTTCTAACTCCTTCTTGTTTTGCTTTGGGATTTCCCAGCTTCCACCCATCAGGGCTAGCAGTGCAGTCTGCAGCCCTTTTCTGCCTGACATTTTTATGTGGGACCTGGGACCCAAACTTAAGACCTTCTTGTGAGACAGAGTCTTAACCCCTGAGCCATCTCTTTAGCCTCTAGTTACCATTTTTTTCAAAGCTAAGAGAGGTAGTCTATGTAGAGGGCAAAGCACAGATTCTGGTTTGGATGGCCTGAGTCTACTTCCTGTAGCTGTCCCTTTCTAGCTATGCGACACCCCCTCCTCAATGCTTGCCTTTAGTATACAGAGAGTAACACCTTGCGGTGGCATGTCAGTTTTAAGGTTGAATATACCGGAGCATCTTAAAATAGTGCCCATGTAGAAAGCCTTATTGAAATGTTAGTACTGTGCTCTGAAAAGTGATGTGATGTGTTATTATTCCAGTGCTCATTATATAGGGTCTGCAGCTCATGACTTCCCTAATTTACTTGTTTAAGTTTCAAAGCTCCGAAGGAGTGCATGGTCTTGCAGAAGCAGCTGCGAATATTGAAATAATCACTACTCTGAGGGAAGTGATGAGCTAGCTGGACAGAGACGCTCTCCATTGGCACAGCTGCAGAATGAACTGATCCTCATCATTCATTCATTCATCTTTTTTGTTGTTGTTGAGACAGGATGTCATTATGTAGCTCAGGGTAGCTTTGAACATACGATCTTCCTATTTCAGCTTTCCATGTGCTGAGATGACAGGTGTGCGCCATCACACCTGGCTTCTACCAATTAGTCCTTGAGTGTATACTGTGTACCTGGTGTTGTGTCTGGCAGTTACAATGCAGCATTGGAAAGAACAGAACAAACATCTGTTTTTGTGGACTTGAGGGTCTCACCAAGCAGATGGGAATAGGGAGTTGAACAAACAGACTGATATACAACATACAATTTCAGTGCTAATAAGAAGGAGATGAGAGGACCCAAAAGGTACAGGGAAGAAGTGTGCAACCCTGTGTAAAAGAAATGGGGGGTGCTCTAGGGGTAGGGAGATGGCTCAGTGGCTAAAGCCTTTACTTTGCAAACAAAAGGACCTGCGTTCAGGTCCTTAAGTTCCACATAAAAATGCATGGTGGCACAAGTCAAGACTGAAGCAGCCAGGATATAGTCACAATGTGATTAGACCTTGCCTGACCTGCACAATGGCTGACATGTCAACAACTCCCCAAAGTGTAGTAGGGATCACAGGGGAGAAGGCTTCAGGCAGTAAGATCCTTAGAGGCAAGGGGTTAAACAGTCATAACTTTCCCATACTAACAGACAGCCCAAGAAGGGGCCCCCGGCTATGCTACTGAGTAGTATGACTACTCACTAGTGTAGATGACTCAGAGGGAAATTCAACACCCACATAAACAGATGTTCTGGAGGATGGGAGGGAGAAAGCAGGAAGCACCAAGAGAGGAGAAAGGAAGAGTGAGAGGAAAGGGGGGAGGAAGGGAGGAAATGCAATGGGGGACAATGGGGAAAATGAGGGGGGAAGAAGAAGAACGGGGCACCTATTGAACTTGTATGATTAAGCAAAAAAAAAAAAAAGTAATAAAAAAATTAAAAAAAATGCATGGTGGGAGTCTGCAATTCTGGCCCTGGAAGACAGAGCCTGGGAATCCCTAGAACAAAACAGTAAGGTGGGAGAGTCATTAAGGATGATTCCTGAAGTCACCCTTGGGCTTCTGTAGACACATACACTCAAGTGCCCCCTTGTATACATGACCACATACACATGTATGCACATGCAAAAAAAAGAAGAAGAAATGGGGTGTTCTAGGAAGACTACTCAAAGATGGACTAGAAAGATGAAATCCAGATTCGAGTTATCCAGGCTTGGTTTTCAGCATAGTAGTAGAGTATGAGCTGAGTAGCATCAGGCACAGGAAGCCCCAGGGGAGACCCGGAGCACAATGGTAGGAGTATGTTGAAGCAAATGGCCAGTGTGGATCGACTCAGCAAAATTAGAAGGTGCTTGCTTTATCACTGTTGGGACTTAGAGAATGGGAAGTGGATGGGACTGCTCGTGATACCCTCACCTTTGTCACAGGCCTCGTCTCCTACACTCCTCTCCCAGTGTCCAACTCTTTATATTTTTTTCCAGCTGGTGCCATGTCAAGCAATACCCTTCTTCGTTCCCTCTCAGGCCTGGGAAACTGGAGCAGGTGCAGTGGGACCAGCAGAGAGCCCAGGAGCAAATGGAATTTTAAAATTGTTAGAGCATTTTGGCATTCAGTTCTCCAAGATGAACAAAGTGTCTTGTCTGGTAATTGCAATTAATGGCTCTGCTATTCAAGCATACCCATCAATAAATCTCCTGTAATAACCGATTGGGCACAGTCGTTGCCATAGTTATGTCTCTAAATTGAGCCCAGGGTAGTTGGCCACGACACTGACCTTACTGGGGTCAGCGCTGCTTCCTGACTGCATGACTCCATATCCCTGGAATTAAAGCCACCCTCCAAATGACTGGCTTCCGGCCAGCTGAAAGTCTCAGAACCTCAGCGTAACTGCCGGGAGATTTCCTGTAAATCTCCTAAATGCAGAGCAAAAATCTTTGAAACCCCAGCACTCCAGCCAGCAGTTGCAGTCAGTCTGTCCAGTCCACTTTGGTACCACTCAGGGATGCATGGGACAGGGAGACTTTGCTTCAGATGGATGGTCACCAGTGTTAATCATGTCACACCTGAGTCCTTGGCTACAGAGGCCAGCTTCTCAGGAAGTTTTATTTGGCGCTCTTTTTCTAGAGAGTTCCTTCCCTCATCGACTGTTTCTGATCTTTTCGCTCTCTTCAGTATTCTGCACTCCCTGTGCTTGTTTGCTGGGCTAAAGCTCCAGCCACAATAGAGCTCAGCTCTGCCCCAGGCTTCCTCATCTCTTGCTACACCTTAGGTGCTCAGGAGGCAGTGAATTTTTAGAACGCCTTCTCTGAATGCAGTTTGGATTACCCGATAAGGTGGGGGTAATTTTAAATGTGTCTGTTAATATGTTAGAAAGGGCTGTAGATATTTACATAGAAAGTGAGTGAGAGAGAGAGATGTGGAGGTAAAAATACTTTGCTCTTAAGCTATATCCATGTAAAATTCCTAAAGAAAAAAAAAGGGAAACAATGGAGGAAAGAAGGAAGGATGCAAAAAGAGGAAATGGAAGAAAAGGAAAGAATTGAGAAAGGAAGAAAAAAGGAAAAAGAAGGAAGAGGAAAGGATGATGGGGTGGTGTAATGGCTCAGTGAATGAAGGCACTTGCACATAAACATGGTGACCTGAGTTTGATCCCCAAAGCTGACCTCTGAAAGTTATCCTCTGACATCCATCTACCTGTGTGCCATAGCATGGTATATGCATGTATGTGCTCTTTCTTCTCTCAAACAAAACATTAAAAAAAGAAAAGAGGAAGGAAAGAAAGAATGAAAGAGAAGTGAGAAAGGAAAGGAAACAATGGGTTATTTGTTTTCTACCCTTGGTTGATCTTGAGCTTGACATAAGTTTTTGAAACTCTTCTATTTAAATGCTCTGTGCCTTCCTGTTCTTCTTTCATTGTCCGTCTCAGAGTTAGTTTTCTAGAATTTGAGAGCTGACCTAGAAACAGCTCCCACTGGACTTGGCCATCTTGCTTTGGGTCCGGTTTCTGAACCACCTTTATTTCTGGAAATGTCTCTACCAGGATGTGGTGGTTAGTATTAATCGGGAGCCTGATGCCTGAGAGTAGGTCTCCAGGTTCAGCTGAGGGGAGTCTCTGGATTAAAGTTGACCTTTGGGAATGGCTGTGAGAGGGTATCTTGATTGTATAATTGATATAGGCAGACCCTGCTCATTGTGAGTGGGACCACTGGCCAGGCACATGATCTAGGATTGTATAAGAAAAGCCAGCTGAGCACTGGCAAGCAAGCAATTATGCATGCATTGGTCCTTGGCCTCAGCCCTTGCTGTGGATGTCATGTGACCATCTGCTTCAAGTTCCTGCTGCTGTGGCTTCCTCTCAATGCTGGACTGTGATCTGGAATGTGAACTGGAATAAGCCCCCCTTCCCCTAAGTCACTGGGTCAGATTTTTTTTGCAATAGTAAGTAGTGCATCTAATAGGCTGTGGCAGAGTAGAATATATTCACCTTCTTTTGGAAGGTCTGTGTAAGAAAAGGGAAGGATTTCCATATGGCAGAAATCTGTTATGGCTTCCCTTGATGGTCATAAAAACTATTTGCTTCTAACTTTTTTTTAACTTTATCTGTTTTGTGTGTGTGTGTGTGTGTGTGTGTGTGTGTGTGTGTGTGTGTGTGTCCCTATGGAGAACCAAGGGTAACTTTGGGAATCATCCTGGATTGTTTCTACCTTCTTCTGTTTGCTTCACTCTGGGATTTCCCAAACTCCACCTACTAGGGCTGGAAGTGCAGGCTGCTGCTGTTTCTTCTTGATGTTTTTACCTGGGACTTGGGATCTGGGATCAGGACCTTCTGCTTGTGAGACAGAGTTTTAACCCTTGAGACATCATAGTCCCTGATTCTAACTTTTTAAGCAACCTGCAAATACAATAAAAACAAAGTGACTGTTTTGAAAGTGGGTAAAGTTGGTAAAACTCACTGGATTTATGCAGGGAAACTCCTGATCTTTAGAAACTTGGCATTTCAAATGAATAACAAAAGACAGCCAATCAGTATGAGTAGCAGAAATGCACATGCTGGTGAAATGCTTGTCAGTGCCTTAAAAAGTATTCTGATGGACGTGTGCTGGCATCAGAGATATCAAATGATGTCAAATCGAATTTTGGCTTCACTGTTAATGATGTGTCATTGAAAGGAGTTATAAAAATAGCAAGTGATTTACTTTACTAAAAGAAGGGAAAGGGAAAGGGGAAAGGCAGATTAAACCTAACAAAGCTGAACAGTTGGAGATCAGCTCTGCCTTTCTTCATCTCTCTCCTCCCGTCCCCTCTTTTTCTTCTGGGCACTTCTCACTACCTCTGCAAAGATACTCACTATGGATTTCTGATTACTTTTGTGTGATCTTGCTTCCATTTGTGAGACTGAAGGTGTAGTCACTTTTTTTTTTTTGGTTATCCTTGTTGAAGTGCCTGGGGGAAGGTTTATTTTGGAGCAGGGGTGATAGCTTAGTAGGCAAGGCGCCTGCTCTGAGACTTCTCACCTGAGTTTGATCCCTGAGAGCCCACATTATGGAAGGAGAGGTGTAATTCCCCAAAGTTGTTATTCTGTGACCTCCACCCATCCACTCACTCTTTCTCTTTCAAACAAATAAATAAATAAAATATAAAAAATTACTTTGGGTCTGGGGAGATGGCTTAGGGGTTGAAGCCTTTGCCTTTAACACAAGCACAAGGACCTAAATTTGAATTCCCAGATCTCATGTCAAAAATGCTGGGTGGAATTGGTGGTGGCCTGTACTTCAGGAATTGGAGGACGGAGCCTGGAAAACCTCAAAGCAAAGCAGTGAGGAGGTAGAACAATCCAGGATGATTCCCAAAGTAACCCCTGGACCTTCACAGCACACACTCAGGTACCTTCTTGTGCACATGTTCACACACACACGCAAAAAATCCCCAATTATCTTAACTCACTGCTTCAGAGGGCCTAGTCCATAGTTACTTAATCTCATGTGCTTAAGCAGAGCATCATGGCAAGAATAGCTGAAGCAGAAGGCCAACTGTTTACGACAGGACAGGTAGGAGTGAAATAGAAAGGGAAAGGGTGATGTCACACTGATGATATACCCCCAAAAGCCTGCCCCTGTGACATGTCTCCTTCAACTAGGCCCTACCTCTTAAAGTTTCCGAACTCCTCATAGTCCTCCCAACAGCCACCAAGTCTTCCCCACGTGAACCTGTGGGGGAACATTTCAGATTCAAACTGTAACGCTGTGGGTGCCTTTGCATTTTCCCAAATTTGTGACGTGTCTTTAGATTTCTAGACCTCATCCCAAATGCTTGCTCCTGCTTGCTGGCCAGTCTTCGTCAGTGGGCAGGTACACTGCTCATCACTGCGGAATCTTAGAAAAGTAGCAAAACACAGACAGCCCCGCTGGATCTCCCGTGAGTCCCAGCAGAGGGCGGGTGGCAGATGGGGCTGTTCATCCCAGTGCCGCTTCTTCACACTATTTGTACACCCAGGGTGCTCGCAGCGGACCTGGCAAGCGCGGCCATGTACTGGCACAAAACACTGGGGGGCTGGCTCTGAGCCTCTAGAGGAGAAGACTCTGGGGGCTCCTCAGAGGCAGGCGGAGCACGAGGAATCAAAGTCAAAATCAAGGAATGGCGAATCAGAGAAGGGAGGAAGCGAGGACCAGGAAAAAAATCAGGGTGCAGGCTGGGTCAGCAGAGGAAGCTGTGGGGAACCGTCAGCAAGCACCAAGCTCAGTATGGCACCCTTTCCTTAGCTCTTTATTTCTTCTACCCCCCAAGTCTCTCTCATCTTTTCTTCTCAGTTATTGATTTAACTCATTCAGTCCAACCCAACGCAGTTCTTAGATGTTTTTATTTTAGCCACTTTATTCATCCCACTAAAAACATGCGCACAGTATAGAATTCAAAGCAAAAATGGCCTCGGCACAGTGAAAAGTTGTCACCAGTTTCGCTACTCAAGGAGCCATTGCTAATGGGTTGTTGTATTGTTTCCAACAAGATTCTGTGCAAATACACACACTTACACTATACACACAGTTTTGTAGTTGCTCCTCCCTCCACTTATCCATGTGATCTGGGAATCGTGCTGTATGAGGATATATGGGACTGCTTTGCTAGCAGTGTGGGCTGCTCAAGGTTTCATCTTAGGACCTCGCCATCAATTACGTCTTCTGTTGGTAGATGTAGTTAGTTTGCATTCATTTGCTATAGTGAATTTTCCTGTGTGCGCGTTATGCTCCACATGTATATATGTGCCGGAAAAATAAATGGTTAGGAAGGAGATCACTGATCAGAAGGCACACACATTTTAAAATTTGTGAGAAAAAGAAATCTCCACATTTCCTCCTCCTCTGATTTTCAGTTCCACTCTGCCAAACCACTGTTATTCAGAGTTACTCCTTGACAACCTGTTAGGTAAAACATGGATCCAAGTGAGGGAAGTGCCTTGCCATTTCCTTTTCTGGGAACAGTCTCCTGATGTCAGGGGAGGTTAGCTAAATCCAGATGGGAGAGCGTCAAGTTCACAGAGGTCATCTGCTGGGAGAGATTAGAGAAGGAGGTGAAGGAGTCAGGGAGAAGCTGTAAGAAGAACCACTGAAGCACCTTCTCCTGCCATTTTAAAGAAACCACTGTATCTGCATCACACTGCACCAACACACTAGCTGGACTCAGCGTTGATGGATTGACATTTCTTCCCCTGGGTTGGGATATAAAAGCCTTTTTCTTCACAGGTCCAGTATTCACAATGTCATTCCAGCTTTATTGGAGTATGTTTTCATTGGGAATTGCATATCAAACTCATTGTTTCATTGCAAATAAAAGTTTAGATTTACTGTGAGGCAACCACAAAGTGCTATTTTCATCCACAAAGCCCTCTGTCACTCCCTGGTGTGGGTGTATGAGGCTGAATGGAGGCATCTCCTTTTCAGCAAGTGACCTTGAGGTGGCAGCAGCATTACGTTCAATTCTGCCATGCACCGAGTCCATTACAAAGTGAAAGCAAAACTCACCATAAATCAGAAAAATACTGATTGTTATAATTTTATTATCGGAGCATTAAGTCAATAAAACTTATCTCGAATGTCATTGGAATTGTATACAATTTTTACTAGTTATCCAGCATGTCTTAAAAGCATGTTTAAAACAACAAAATGAAGAAATCAGTGATAAATTGTACGAAAGCTGGGACTTGTCTCATGCTGTAGTAAAACTAAATTTTCTCTAGGCTTTGCATTGCAAACTATTCCTTTTGAAGACTTTAAGCTATTTAGATGCTTATGTCTGCCCAACTGTATTTAGTGCTGTATTGTCCGATTATTTATTTTCCTATTGTCTGTCCCTTTGTCATTTATAATTTTATACAGGAAAGTCATATCACATACAACATTCTTTCAGGAAAGGAAAATGTGTTATTTTTAAATGAGGACTGATGAAAGTTATTATGAAGGAAGTAAAAAATATTGATAAACAAATATAATAGAAACATGCAAATTAAAAAAAAACCTGTTTAATAGCATATTCATTAGCAGAGGAGTCCAAGTAATGAAATAGTTCACAAAGCACAAGGTATTAGGTGATGCTATTTTGTTTATATCAGGCACAATCATGATTACAGTGCACTTTTATCTTGTCAATTATTATTAGATTATCTTAGTATTGCTGTGTAATTACTTAAGATGCAAGACACTAAAATGTTTACACTCACATTTTTGCATATTTCTTTAATTTTAAGTGATAAGTTCTTCATCTGTAAGTTACAGGATGTTGGGAAAATAAATTCTGAATATGTCACGTTTGATCATTTTCTTTTTCTGAGACAGAGTTTCATTATGTGGCTCAAACTGGCCTTGAACTCCCTAGTATTGGAATCATAGGCATGTACTACCATGTCGCATGTACTCAATAAACATCTTTTTTAATTTTTAAAATCATTATTATCATCATTATTATTATTGTGTATGTGTGTGTGTGTATGTGTGCACGCATGCATGTGCGTGTACACACATATGCCATGGCTCACATGTAGAAGCCTAAGGACAGCTTTCAGGAATCTGTTGTCTCATTCATTCCACCTTTCCGTGGGTTCTGAGGATCAAACTCGTCGTCAGACTTGTGCAGCAAGTGCCTTTACCCACTTAGCCATCTCACCAGCTCTCAATAAATACTCTTTCAAGAAAATGCCAACTTAGGTGCATGGGTGTTAGACTGGAATTCAGATGGTCTGGTGTCTTCTTCCAGCCCTGTCACCATCCAGTTCTGTGGACTTGGGGGCTTTCCTCTCTGTGAGCTACAGGCATCTTGTGTGTGTTAAGCTGAGGTTGGAGTAGGTATACAATCTTGATATAATCTTGAATGATATATGCAATCATTCACTCAATTTGCACACATCATGAGTGCTAACATGGAGGGTTGTGTTGGGGACTGGGTGGCACAGAAGCAAATGAGGCACTATTCAAGCCAATGAAGATGAAGGCCTGTAAACCCAAGCCTCTTGGCAGAGTCAGGCATGGCTCATGTCACTGAGGACAGAATCCTTCTGAACCAGGCCCCTGGGGAACATTTTGCATGTGTTATTTTCTACAGTCTCCCTAACCTGTGTTGCATACTGTATTAGTTACTTTTCTCATTTCTGCATTAAAATACCTGGAAGAAACAACTAATAGTGCTGCCCACATTCGAGGTGGGTGTTTCCAATGTAGTTAAGCCTCTCTGGAAATGCCTTTACAGACATAACCAGCAGTATGCATCAGCGGTCTCTTAAGTGATTCTAAACCAAGTCAAGTTTGCAATGAAAATTAACCATGATACATCCCTGTAATATCATGAAGAAATTGAGGTTCAGAGAATTTGCTTGAATCAGTAACACAGAATTATCAAGTTGGATTTTTTTTTCTTCAGGCCATTCTTCATCCACATGCCATACACACTCATGCTACTTCCTTTTTTCATTTTTCTTTTTTTTTACATTTATGTATTTATCATATATGAGTGCATAGATGGAGGTCAGAAGACAGTTTTCTGGTATCGGTTCTTTTCTCCTATCCTTTGAGTTCTGGGAATCAAACTCAGTTGATCAGAATTGGTGAAAATTCCGTCTCACAGTCCTCTCTCTTTTTTCTTTTTATTTGGAGCAATGTAATGGTCTGCTGGTATCCATATCTTTTTTTTAAATTTATTATTTATTCAATTGTGGTGTATGCGTGTGTGCATGTGTGTGTGTGTGTGTGTGTGTGTGTGTGTAGAACCACGGGTGAATTCGGGAACCATCATGGATGCCTCCACCTCCTCCTTGTTTACTCTCCCCTGGGATTCACAAGCTCCGCCCTACCAGAACCTGAAATGCAGGCCGCCCCCGCTTCCGCCTGAGGTCCATACGTGGGGTCTAGGATCTGAACTCAGGACTTTCTGCCTGCAAGGCAGAGACTTAACCCCTGAGCCACCTCTCCAGCCCCTGCTATCCATATCTTATACAACACTCCTAGAAATCAGGCAGACTTAGACTGAAAGAAAGTGAAACACAGAGAACAGGAAGAGTGGCTGACCTTCATTCAGCATGCCACTCTTCGGTCCATCCCAGTGCTAATGCCTGTGGGCTTCAGATCAGTGGGAGGAGATCGTGGAAAAATTTCCTCTGGAAATTACTCATGCTTCTGAGAAGTGGGTCTGTGCGGTGGTTGGGATCGGGACCCTAGAGTCATACTGCTTGGGTCAAATCCTGGGGATCAGACAATGTCTCGGCCCCTGTTCTTCCTCTATAAAATAGGGATACCAGCCCATTTTATAGATTAAAGAAGATGCCTGCAGATCAAAGAAGACAGTCCCTGAGATGGCTGAGACCCAGAGTCTGGGATGTTAAAACTGCTTGATAAGTGTTTTCCATAACCATCCTTATTACTGATGGTCTTCTCCTTCTGGGCAATTGACATAAGTAGATATAGGAAATCCAAAACAATTAAATTAGATGCTCACATGTTATCTGACTGCAACTGCTCCAAAGAGGAAAGTGATGTAGGGTTAAATGTAAATAATTGAGAAGTGTCTTTGGGTAACAGCAGGCAGCACTGCAAATCTTAAATAAGTTGATTATTAGATGAATTACTTATTCTGCTCTCACAAAGATGCATTGATTTAATTTGGGTGACAGTGTCAATTTGAGGGAGCTGATTGAATATGTGGGGAAGCATTTGTGTCAAGTGGCCTAACAAGACAAGTCCTTTGCATTGCGCTAACAGCAGCATGCCTGTGTGGGTTTCAGAATCGACCTGTGTTCTGGCTGCTCTTTCATGGGCCACCTTCTTGGTGCTTGGAATCGGGTCATGACCCGGTCTTCTGACTATATTGAATTTGAGAGTGGCTGTTCTAGTCTGTTAGCTGTTGCAAAGCCACACAGTGCCTGGACTAAGCATATTTGATTGATTATTTTTTGCAGTGCTGGGGACGGAACGCTTGCAGATACTACACAAGGGCTGTACCAAAGAGCTGCATCCCAACCAGTAAAATTTATTTTGTAAGTTATGGAACTGCCTGGGTGATGGTGTTGTGTGGCCTTTTTTCCCCTCCCAGAATAACATGATGCTATTTGAATTTCGTGCCCAGTCTTACTGAAGGAGGATGTTGTATACCAATTTGAAATATTCCATCCTGACTGGAGGCTCATTAAAATTTTTGCAAAGTTCTAACAAGAAGTGTGGATTTTCCCAAGATAAAGAAAACCAGTAACAACTGCTTAGGGATGAGACTTCCTAGATAAGACCAGTAATCCAGAGAAGACCCTGTAAAAATCAGATAGTGCAGATGGTCCTAGGGTTGTTTTTCTGTGAGTCTCACCCAGACTGGAGTGGACTTTTTGGTGCTGTAGCTCTTGTAAGTGGCCCTCAGTCATATTTCTGTAGCACCAATAAACTCATTGACCTGCCAAGTTAGGCTTGCTTGCAATTGGACTTTGGTCTGTCATCAGATTCCCATTTGAGGTGACTCCAAATGTTGGTGTGACATCTCCCCAGGAAAAGTGTCACACAACAGCATACCCCCAAACCACAGATGAAGCTCACAGGATTACTAATTCTGTTTTTTTTTTTATTCAATTGTGTGTGTGTGCGTGTGTGCACGTGTGTGTATGTATGTGTGTATGTATGTGTACGTATATGTGTGTGTGTGTGTGTGTGTGTGTGTATGTGTGTATGTATGTGTACGTATATGTGTGTGTGTGTGTGTGTGTGTGTGTGTGTGTGTGTGTGTATGTGTGTAGAACCACGGGTGACTTCGGGAACCACCATGGACCGCCTCCACCGCCTCCTTGTTTACTCTGCTCGGGATTCATAGGCTCCACCCTACCAGGACCAGAAATGCAGGCCGCCCCCACTTCTGCCTGGCGTCTATACGTGAGGTCTAGGATCTGAACTCAGGACCTTCTGCCTGCAAGGCAGAGGCTTAACCCCTGAACCACCTCTCCAGCCCCCTAATTCTGTTGTTTTAAAGAAGTGTTTTTAGGCTTTGAATCTAACTTGCTCCCCATAGGCTCACATTCTGAATATTGAAGGATGTGAGGTATTTAGGAAGAAGGGCATGGTTGGTGGAAGTAGGCCATTTTCAGGAACAGGCCCTTATAGGTTGTAGTCTGACCCTGGTTCCTGCCCCTCTTTCTAGTCTGCTGTGATGTGCAGAATTGGTCATGCACACCCCTGCCACAGCCAGAGTGCTCCCTACCTCAGTGGAAGGAAATCTCTCTCCAGCGTTGGGTGAGCCCTCTACAAACCTTTGCTTCCTTAAGGGACACAAAGTAACTAATACAAGGCATTAGAAAATACACCTTCAAAAATTGATTGTGTGTGCGCCACATCTTAAAAGGTCTGGCGACAAAATATGTAAAAGCAGTTCCTGGTTCTCCAGGCTGCAGCTTTTTCATCCGCACATGTTGGCTTGAAACCAATGAGCCATGCAGCTTCTGGGCTTCGTCTAAGGGGCCATAGTGCCTAGACGAGTGTCTTGACGACGCTGGGAGCAGAGACCACATCATGATCAATCACCAGCATCAAGTTGAATCAAGGGCTTAGTGTTGCCTTATGTGCACTTCCTGAACTTTCCTGACAGCATTCGACTGCTCAGTGTTGTCTTCGTGTTTATGGTAGTTGACAGGAACCGTGAAGTTTGTCAGAAAAATCAATGGACAGTTTGGTTTCTGGAACTTTGAAAACCCTACAAACTCATAATCACATGCATACACTTGTGTATATTTGTCTAAAGCACCTGCAAACACATGATCTTGCATGTGTGTACACAGTCTTTCCTGACTTAGGTAGGCTAAAAAACCCTTTCTTGTTATTGTAAATCAGAGGCATATGTTACTGTCATCCAAACCCTATGTTATTGTCATTTCAGTTTCATATTTTGATGAAGAGAGACTTCCAAAGAAATCTCATTTGAATAGCGCAGGACTCTGATCAGTTCTGTTCTAGCCTTGACCTTCTAGGAAAGAGATTTGAAATTGAGCTACTTTACCTCTCACCTGCCCCCTTGTGGAGACTGTGTTGACGGCTTCTAGTGTACCAACCCTCATCCCTACCCATTCCAGTGTCAAAGCTAACTCATCCTTTCTCCGTCTCTTCTGGAAAGAGATAGGAGTGTGGGGCATGTGATTGTGGCCTCTTCCAGTATAAGATGGGTTCTAGTGGAGCTCCAGTGAATTCACTCAAGGCTTCAGACTCTCGGCTCTGCTCAAGGTATTACGGTCATTTTGATCAACAAGAGAAAGACCACAGACATTGCTTTGCTGGGGAGTTTTTTTCCTCTCCATCCTCCAACACAGAAGAAGAAAAATCTTTTTCTTGCTGGCATTAGACATAAGAGGGCTTTTGTGTTTATCATTGAAATTCATGAAATGAGATTCTGCGCTATAACTTCAATTCTTGCTTGTGACCAAAATACCAGATGGGAAAAAAACCTGAAGGGGAGGAAGGGATTGTTCTGGCTCTCTCAGAAGGTTCAGTTCATGGCAACTGGCCCCCATGTACTTGGGGGAGAGCATCATTCTGAGGGGGAGATGTGGTAGATTATCTCACGTCATAGAGGAGAAGAAACAAGGAAAAGGAGGAGAGTTGTAGGCCAAGGACACACTTCTAGTAGCATCCTGGTTACTTTTATCTATTGCTGTGAGAGAACATCCAAAGTCAAGCAATTTAAGGGAAAAGGAAGATTTATTCAGCTTATGATTCCACAGGGGAGATACAGCCTTTCATGGTGGAAAAGGCATGGTTGGCCGCAGAAGCTGAAGACTGGCTAAACCTTGTCTTCATGGAGACTGAGAGCTGCTCTATGCAATCTCAAGAGCAGACTCACAGACTCAAGCAGGGTGGGGCTAACCAACCTCAAGGCCCACTCCCTGTGCCTTCTTCCAGGAAGGTTCCACCTTTGAAAGGTGCCATGACCTTCCCAAACACATGTGTCTGTGGGGGACACACTTCAAACCATGACAAGTAGTCTGTATCTTCTAACCAAGTTCTGCCCTCTCCTTTCACCTCCTCCCAATAATGTCCTCCCATTTCGATCCTTCAGGGAATTGATCCATTGATTAGGTCAGAGCCAGGATCTAATGATCTTTGGAAACACACCCAGAGCATATTTATGGTCCCCCAGGTGTTTCCTAATCCAATAAAACTGATAAGAATTAACCAACACATGGTAGAGTGTTCAAGCCTACATGGGACAGCTACTTCCCCTCCAAGGCTAGGGGACCACCAAAGAGGGGTGGGAGGAATAGAAGAGCAAGGGGAAGGGCAGATGGACATACAGTCCTAGCACTCAAGAACTTACTGCAGCTGTGGTCATTTGCACATGAATGAGCCTGTCCACATCTCATCAGGATGGGGAGGAGCCCGTGAGGCCCACTTCTCCCTGAGGGACTAATGGCAGTAAAGGTTGCTGGGAGGGACTTTTACTGCAGTGGTGTAGTCACTGCTAAGTTACCCTTGTTCCAGCAAGTAACCTCCCACCTACATGTGGGCAAGAAACTAATCGAAACGTTTGTCACATATGAAAAGAGGACGGGACAGGACAGAGGACTGAGAGAAAACGGAAAGTGAAAACAGCTAAAATTCATGCATGAATTTAAAATATGTGTGAAATTGTCACACAATACAAAATTTGAAAAATAATCACCACAGATGCCTTTGCTCCTATATCTTTACTCCTAGGGGCTCATTTGCTGTGGACCAAACTCCTAATATGTCTTGCTTACTCCAGAGCGCTCAGATAGCCTGATCCTGAACGAAAGCATGGAGAGAGACTTATCCTCCCAACCAGAGCAGAAAACAGAGAAGGACTAAAGAAACCATTGTCTGTGAAATGACCCAGAAAGGAAGGCTTTCTTAAAAATCCCTTTATATGGGTCATTTTAGCTTGACAAGCTAAAGTTTTAAAGGTGACCTGTTTGTGCTCTTTTCCATTTCCTTCCTTCCTTCCTTCCTTCCTTCCTTCCTTCCTTCCTTCCTTCCTTCCTTCCTTCCTTCTTCCTTCCTTTCTTCCTTCCTTCTTCCTTTTTTCTTTCCTCCCTCCCTCCTCCCTCCCTCCCTTCCTCCCTCCCTCCCTTCCCCTCTCCATGCCTCTCTCCCTCCCTCCTTTCCTCTCTCCCTCCCTCCCTCTCTCCCTCTCTCTTTCCCTCCCTCCCTTTTTCCTTCTCTCCCTCCTTTTTTTCCTTCCTTCTCTTCCTCCCTTTCTCTCTCCCTCTCTCCCTTTGTCTTTGTCTCCCTCTTTCTTTCTTCTTGCTATCTTCTAATCCTCCTGCCTCAGCCTCCAGAAAAGTTGGAATTACTGTTGTTTATCGTCACCTGTACCTCTGAACTCACTCTCTTTATCATCACCATCACCACCACCACCATCTACATCACCATCGCCACCATCTTCTCTTTGTTTTGAAAAATTGTGAAGTGCCACTCAGGATTCTGGCTGCCCACCCAGAATAGTTACTCACCAGGTTAACAGGCTGAAGAGTTTGATTCAAAACAAATTGCTGAGCTGGCATGGAGCAGTGTGAAATCCAATTGGCTAGAAACCCTATCTCATTAGATGGAGGCCATGCACACAGCAGTGGAAAGCGCTTGGAACTAGTCGTGTGATTCCTTTACAGGAATTGAGAAAGTGATATTGGCTTCGAGGCAGCCAGTCGTTTCTCACTAATCTCTTTGCAGTTTCTCTTCTTCAGTGTTCTGCCTCTTTGAAAGCATCATCCCTCCCCAGCGTCCTTGGTCTGCTTTGGCCTGCTCACCACTCACCTCTACCAAGCACAGGGAAATTCTCACCAGTGATGCTCCATTCTCTGCTTGGTTAGCTTCAAGAACCGCAGGGGTTGGGGTCTGGATTCCTAACCCAACAGTTGGGTTAGGACCTCTTTTACCCTTTGTAGATAAGGAATGAGGCTTTTGGCAATGAAAGAGCCTATCATTGCTGGAGTTGTCACAAAGTGGATGTTTTATTTATGCTAACATTTGTTTTTAACCTCTACTTGGCATTTGTTTTGCTGAAGAAGTAGGTTAAAAATCATCATGTGCAAGCAAAATTTAAAATAGTCCTCATGTTCTAGAGTTGACTGTTAAGTACCACGTTTATCTTAGGAGCTGGTTCCTATACTTCTAAAAACAAAACAAAACAAAACAAAAAACAAAATAAGTGAACAACCAGAAATACCTCATCTCTATCCTAAGAGTGATAAAAATTATTTCTTGTTAACCTTGACATACTGACAATTCATGTCCGTCAAGTTGCCCAAGACCCTTCCGGTTCTAGGAGTTTCTGAGTTTCCCTTTCCATGTACATGCCGCTTCCTCAGAGATGCTTTCTGGCCATTCAGGCTCTAGGCCTGGCCAGCCCCCAACCTTGTCAGCGCCTCTTAGTAATCCCACCCACCCTGTTCTATTTTCTAGAAGTTACAGCTCTTTGAAGTCATATTGCTTGGTATGTTTACAGCCTAATTGTTGGTCTTCCCTTCCTAGCATTTAAGTGCCAGAGTTGGCTAATCTTAGCTATGTGGGGATTCAGGACCCAGGACAGCTCTGAACCCCTTGGGAATCCCAAGTGATGGAGGAGCTGAGGGCAAGTCACCCAAAGGAACCCACGGAGTCACCGCGTCTTCTTCCTTTGTGGTCTCTTTCTCTTCATCGGTCTCCTGGCTTGTTTCCTGTTCTTCTGAAAGTTTCTGCATGCACAGTTCATCCAGTTTTACTTTGTGCGCCGCCTTATTTTTAATAGTGTTGGAGTTGTACATCTTGTTGCTCTGTCATCGAAGTCATTCTACACAAAGCCATCTGTGGTTGTTCCCCAATATCAGAGGCAGAGTAGTGTCCAATTTTCATATCTCGCTGCATGTATGCAGAGGTAATCTGTTCCTGAATGACAATGAATCAGAGGAGAGATGCTGAAAAAGACACCCGAGGGATCTCAGCCTCCCGGATGGGCCTTAGAGTCTGAGGCAGCTTCTGCCGGGAAATTGCCATGCTTATTTTTGGAGGACTGATTCTGTCTTGACACTGTGTGTCCCAGTCTCTGCAAGGAGATAGGGTGAAAAATGCACAATGGGGTGGGGATGTGACTTCAGAAGAGCCCCCGCAGAAGGGCTGCTTGGTACTTCCCATGGGGCATAAAGCATCCGTGTGACAATTTTTTTTTATTGCAGAAGTTGCATTTTAGTTATCGTGCAAGGAGAGAGTGTACACATGCATGGTTGGTGATCCATACCACCATGGAATAGCACCTACTGTGCTAGCCAGAGAAGTTGCTACTCGCTCTAGGAGACCAGAAGCCATCATCCCTATGGAAGGACTAGCATTCTATGCTAACCAGCTCAGACTTCCTCAGACTTCTAAGTCCCATGATTTTTTTATGAAGTGATTACTACAAAGAGGAGATAGAGATTGTTCTGCTGGATCAAATTGGAGAATGGGCGCAGGGAACTCAGGGATGGAGAAAACTAAAATAATGAAAATCAATAGTGCATCTGAAGCAATCCTACAGTTCAATCCAAGCAGTTCTTTGCACATGTAATTTGCAAGAAAATTCATTATATTGCAGCAGTGAGCACACTCCATATCAATGCACAGATGCTATGCTAATCACCACTTCCACCACACGCCACATTGTGCAGAGTGCTGAAATACAGTTAGAGCCTTGGAGTCCCAGGGTTGGAAGAGTGTGGGTCCTTTGGGGGAAGGAGCTTCTTCAGAGCCTCAAAAATCTTTTGTCACAGAGCTGAGTCTGAAACCGAGCCTCTGGCTCCTACTCTGTGTTCTTTCTGCAGTGCACAGCCTACCTCTGCCTTTGCCTCTGGCCTGTGTGTGTTCAACTCACATGCCAACTTAGACATTGCTCTCAGACATTCCTCATGTCCTTATTCGCAAACCATTAATGACCCATGTGATAGCAAAGAAGTTCTGAAATATAAGAAGAAATATATCTAAGTCAGTCATGGTAATACATGCCTGTAATACCAACACTCCAGAAACTGAGGCACAGGGGTTATGAGGAGGCTAGCCTGGACTATCTAGCATGTTCAAGTGTAAGCTAGGGCCACAAAATGAGACCTTTCTCTCTCACACCAAAGGGTAAAATTGAATCCAATCTTAGTCTCATATACCTGGTCGAGAGTTCTTAAGATCTTTTGAATTTCCTAGGTGATGGGAATATCTATAATCAGCATGTGTAAGTCACATCTGATTGTCACAAGTGACTCAGGCTGGGTTTCCTGGTGGCCTCCGGAAGGAGCCAGTCACACACACACACAAAAAATCAAGCAATTAGAGGGCTAGAACACTCTGCCTTACCCTGTGACCCATGGGAAGATCAGGGGGTCTGGAGATTAAATTCTAAAAGCTCTTACAGACTGAGATTTGATGAGCTGCTGCTTGGTGAACATATCCACCCGCCAGGATGGCGGCACCTCCGGCTCCAGGGGACAGAAGCTCCGCAATACTCTGTCTTCTCCAGATGTTCTACGCACTTCTTCATCTGAGCACTCATTTGCATCTCTGACTAGGAATCAGTGGTCGCAAGTAAAGGTTCTCTCTGAGTTCTGTGAACATTGTGACAGATCACTGACCTTGATGAGAGGGTGTGGGGACTCCCGAGGTGTAGCCAAGTTGTACAGCAGCAGTACCACTTCCTGTAATCAGTGTCTGAAGCAGGGGAAACCTCATGTGGTCAGTGGCAGAAGTGAATGAATAAGTGGATAGTTCGTCGGTATCTGCGGGGGGGGAGGGGGGAGGGGAACTTGGTGTGGAAGACCCACGAATTTGGGATCGGAAATACTGTGCATAGAAAAAAAATTTCCCTTCTAGGGTCATAGCACAAAGACCTCCCGCCCTCTCTACAGATGTTTCTGACAAGTGGCAATCACTGGCTGTCATTTCCAACTGGATCTTCAGTGGTGCCCAGCAAGTCACCTGGTTCTTCACTGGGCCAGCTGTGCCAGTCTTTCTTTCTGTCCTCAGTTCTTCCCTTGGTCCTACACTCAAACCCACTAATCTGAACAAATGAAAGCGAGCCTCTCCCAGTTAGCAGGACACTTGCATGTGAGCCATTTTGATGACAGGAGCAGGCTCAAGAGTGCCATCTTCAATACATGCTGTTTTTGTTGGGTTTTTATTTATTTTGAGAATTATTTGACAATTTCATGCATTTACCCTCTCTCATCCCCTTCCTTCTCCTGCTGAAACCTGTCTTCCCAACAAGTCCCCTCTTGCTTTCGTGTCTTTTTTTTGTGTGTGCGAGATCCATTGAGTTTAGGTTGCTTGTATGACCATGTGTAGGAGGTTATTGCTGGGGCAAGAACAACTTATCAGTGGCTGCTACACCACTGAAGAAAGTGACTCTTCCCTATTCTAGGAACCATTAGCTGTCAACAGTCCCTCAGAGAGGAGTGGAACCTCATGTGCCCCTCTCCCTTTTATGATGACATGGGTGTTGTTTTGTACTGGTAACCAGGGAAACAGCACATCAGCCATGTCATATCCAGAAAATATCTTTTTGCAATACATCTTCCCCATCCCCTGGCTCTTACATTCTTTCTGTCCTCTCTTCTGTGATATTAGTTAGTATTATTGGCACTTTGACCAATAATGGATATCTGCATTTACTGCTGCAACAGGAGTTTTTGCTGCCTTTTGTTTTGAGCTAAGAGTTTTGTCAAATAATACAGCCCAGGTTAGTTTTGAACTCACTATCATCTTTCTCCCATCTCCCGAGTGCTGGGATTTCAGGTATGCACATCCACACCCAGTCAGACAGAACTTTTCTCTAAGAAAGTTGAAAATGAAATTTCTCCTTCCTCTTTCTTCCCCTCCCCCACTCCATTTTTTTCTTAGTGGTGCTTAGATTAGGTAGATCTAGGGCCCAAGTGTTCAACAAGGACTACTAGAGAGCTACTCATATCTCCACCCCTCTGTCTTCTCCCACTCCTGTTATATTATGTAGACTCCCAAGTTGGCTTCCTAGGGGCCTCCTTCAGTCTCTGCTTTTCTCTGAGAACTTGCCTGGTTGCCTCCCCTCAGTGTGTTTAAATCCCACCAGAGCAGAGGCAACATTCTTGGCTCCCTGAAAGTGCATGTCCCACAGAGAAGTGTGTTTGTGCCAGAATCCTCTCCATCCCCACTGGTGAAGCTTCTCCCCCGTGACCCTTCTAGGTCTCCAGGGGTCCTTACTGGTTTTACAGCAGTCTTAGGTGATGGTGCATAGAGTTATTATTCTGGGGAACTGGCTGGTGATGTGCAGAGGGCCAGTCCTCAGCTTCTTATCACTGTGGTGGGTGGTGGAGGGGAGAGATATGTCACTGAAGGTCTGCCATGTGGGCATTAAGATCAGAAGAGTGGGGAGCTGCTGGCTAGGGTATTAGCCGCAAACCTCCTGGGTGCCTGTACATGACCCTCATGGGAGTCAGACATCACTTACTTTAGGCTGGGAGTGTAGGAGAGGCTGGTTTAGCATGAAATTTCCTCTTGTTCTCAGCCCAGGCCTCCTCTCTTTCCTGGCCATCCTATATCCCCTACTCTGTTCTTCCATCGTCAGGCCCAAAGCTACGATCCTTTATGTTGATCTCATCTCTGCTTACTCTATTATTATTATTATTTAGTTTGTGCGTGTGCATGTGTGTGTGTGGCATATCAGGTGAACCTAGGGCCTACATGTTATGTAATCACTCTACGACTGAGCTCCATCTCCAGCCCTTGATCTTTGCTTCCACAGGATCCTAGGCAGCGTGGCTGTGCAGGAGGAGCTGGAATTTTCTTCCTTAGTGGGATTGACTGTTGACATCCTTCTCACCCATGGGGAAAACACATTATCTTTAACCTCTGGCACAGAATTGAGGGAGTGGATGCTCTTGTTCCTATCTTTTTTTTTTTTTAAAGTTAATTTTGTTTTTATTTTTACTCTTTTATGATCTTATACGTGTAGACAATGAATTCTGATCATAGCTACCCCTATCTCCCTCCTGCTTCCCCTAGACATTTCCCTGACTTTATACTCACCTCCTGCCTTTATGTCCTAATTTTTTAAATTGGACAATATAAAATAATATGTAGACAATAAAAGAAAACATGTTATGATTGAGCAGAGCACCCAGTTACGTATGGTTAAGAACACATGATGAAGTTGAAGAATAGCAGTTTTGTCCATCTTCTTTGAGACTTAAGTTCATGGTGTGAAAACGGAGCCCTGACCAATAGGAGGCTGTCCCTGCTGTGGGCACATGGAGCCCTGGTCCACAGGAGACCTTCCACACTGTGGGCGCTGGAGCCCCAGCCCACGGTAGGCCCTCCATGCTGTGAGCACATGGAACTCTGGCCCACGGGAGACTGTCCACACTGTGGGCATTTGGTGTCCTTCCCATCTTAAAGGGCTTCTGAAAGTTCCTCAAGGTCACTTAGAGACTAACGATGGAGCCAGAATTGGATTTATTTCTACCCCTTGTGTGCTTTCTAACAACTGGATGGTTTTGTTAAAGACAGTACTGTCTATCTGTTTACCACCTATCTGTCTGTCTGTCTATCTGTTATTTATTTACTTTCAGATACTTCCACTTTGTATTCCATGCTGGTTATGCATGTACTATGTATTCCAGTTGGCTGTGAACTAGAGTTCCTCCTGTATGTGTGATACTTTGTCCTGCAAAAAGCAACGTTTCCCCCCATTTCATGTGTGTGTATGTGTCCATATCTGTGTGGGCACATACGTGTGTGCCCAAAGTTGATACTAACATCATCCTTTCATCTTACTGGTGGGAGGTAAGGTCTCTAATCCAACCAGAGCTCACTGATAGGGCTAATCGTGCTAACCAACCAACCCCAGTCTCTTTCTTCCAAGGTCTGAATTATAGGTGGGCTATTGCACCCAACCTTCATTCATGTGGGCCCTGGGAACCTCAACTCTGAACTCTTACTGGCACAGCAAGTACTTTAACTGTTGATCTATCCCCCTGCTCTCAAATGAGTCTTGTAAATGGTCAATTTGATGTCACGTGTGATTGTATTTATTTATTTATTTGGGGGAGAGGATGGGTTGTCACGATATAGTCCAGTGATCTTGGACTTGTTTTGCTCATATCTGAGCCTCCCTGGAGTTGGGATTACAGGTATGCATCACCACACTTAGCTCTGTCTTTTCTTTCTATTACAGAGACACAGATTATTTGGAATCCAATTCTCCCAGAGCTGCCATCTGCTAAAGGGTTATATCATGACGCTTCATGGAAAATGATCCATTGTTTAAAATGCAGGTCCTGTGGGAGGAGTAGTACCTGCTTTGGGGTCCCATGTGTCAGGGTGTTGTCCCTCTCTTCCTTGCTTCTGGGCCTTGTGATGGGCAACATAATGTTTAGGTCTTGGAAGCAGGTTTTTTTTCACAGGTGACTCAGACCTGAAGGAAGCATAAATGTCCCTGTGGGGCTGCAAGATCCTCCAATTAGTGATCAAAGCTTTGGTGAACCTCCATTAGACCTCACACCCCTCAAGAGCCAGTGGGACTCAACCCCTAGTTGACCAGGAAGATCGACATGTAGTGCATGTGTGTTGGCATGTGTATTTGTGGACTATATGTGGCTGAACGTGTGTCGACAGTGTTGGAAAGAGGCAGATTCTAAAGCAGCAGCATCCATCTTTCTGAGTGTTTGCATCACTTCTGCGCGGGAGGAAGTGGCTATTGCCGGGCTTGCAGCCAGCTCTGCCGTCCTGGGTTCACACTCCCCGACAGCCTGTGAAGGCAGCGCTTATGGTCGGGATCACGCGTTTCTGCTGGGGCTCAGCCTGCGAGGAATCGGAGGCCTGGATGTGTTCTGGAGCCCTCCTGGCAGTCTCTGAGCTGTGGGCCTCTGCCAGATCACTGCCTCTCAGACGAATGTGTGAGTGAGCGCTCACACCCAACGCAGAGAGCTTATACAAAATCAAAGGCAAGTCTTGGGAAAGTAGGAGGAAAATGCTTTGTTCTTGCATGAATTAATATTATTATTTCAGCTTCTGGAAGTTACCAGAAATTTCCCTTTGGATTGAACTTGCTAGGGTTCTCTGTCTTATCTGCTGCATTTCCTTTTGTGTGTGTGTGTGTGTGTGTGTGTGTGTGTGTGTGTGTGTGTATGTGTGTGTGTGTTTTACATGTATGTGTACAGGTGTGTGTGGGCATATGTACAAGAGGGCACTTGAATGTGTATGCATGTCTATGGAGGCTCATGAGTGACTTCAGGAATTATTCTGGATTGCTCGACCTCTTTATTTCTTTGCTCTGGAGTTTCCCTTCAGGACTAGAAGTACAGGCCACCATCATGTCTATCCAGTATGTTTATGTGGGACTTGGAGATCTGAAGTCAGGCCCCTTTTGCTTGGGAGGCAAAAGCTTTAACTCCTGAGGCACCTCCCCAGCCCTTATTACACTTTCCTGAGATCTGGGACTGTTTGGAATTAGTTGCCTACATCAGTCTCTTGCTTCATCTGCCTTGGGCACCATGGTGCTCATGATGCCATTCTTGTATTCTGCCTCAAATCCAACAGGGGCACAATTAACAATCACATTAATGTTTGGAAGCCTTATCCAGTATTTATAGTTAAAGATAACCAGCACTCTCCCTTGTGATCTGTACATGAAATGAAGGCAGGTAATTTCTCACTCTGAACTCCCAGAGCCCCGCCCAGTTGTAGGAGGCTGTGGGCTGGTGCTTCCTAGACACTCCACATCTACAGTCAGTTTACGAAGCCAGTAACCACACAGCATTTCTGCTCCATGTGGGCAGCTGATTACTAAGCTTTCACTTTTCGGCATTGCACCCAGTGTAATATTTTCTCATGGAGCCACTGCATACGGGGGTTCTAATGGAACCCTGCAGGGAGGGACACGATTAAAATCTTGCAGAGAAACACATTCCTTTGTCCTTGTGATCATTGTGAATGTGGACTTCCACCATGGGCAAAATAGTGCTGATGTTGACTCTCCGAGTTTGGCTTTTTATTTTTTGTAGAACCATATTTGTAGGTTTTAAAAACTTATCTCATCACAAGCTGGAGTGTTTTATAAACCTCAGTGTTATGATCACATCAAGGCATTGAGCACTAGGATAATGGTGGTTGCTTCGGCAGCAGTTTGCGCTGGAGGATGTCTTGGGAATATTTCATACTTATCAGAGTTTTGACCTTGGAGGCCCCATCTACATAATTCCCAAACATTATCATTTTTGAAGAAAGCTTTAAAAGAAGATAAAAAGCAATTAATGAGTTGCCTAGTGAGGTATAGATAAAAATATCTAGATAATCAACCTAATGTTTGATTTTGCTTGATTGATTAATTAATTAAACATTTATTGAGTCGGGCCTGTACAAGGTGCTGCTTTGCTGTGTCTGATAACTGGGGACCCAGAATGTAATTTGCAAATGTTGGTCTTGCCTGCAAAGAACACTGGGAGAAGCGAGGGTACTCCAGTTACCCTCATCCTCATTGGTGGAGGCTATGAGGCTTCTCTACCTCCCCAAGCTCCAGCATGTGTTCCTTTCTAGTGCCATAGGCTTCAACATTTGGTTTGACCTGTGCTGTGATGGTAGATCTCTGTGTGTGGAGCACATTAAACATTGATTTACACATGAAGACTATCCAGATTAGTGAATCAGAAGTCCCATTCATTGTTGGTGAGAATGCTAATTAGTACACACTCTGTGGGATATAGTATAGTCATATCTATCAGATTATAAGATGCTTGTACATTTGATGCTGCCATTTGACTTCTAGGAATTTATTGTAAAGATAAATGTGCTCATGGGCCCATGATGATATTCATTTTTTAATTCCATTTCTTCATCAATCAGATCTGTAATGAGCTTCTGTTGCATTCCAGGTGCTATTCAGGGGACTATAGGAAGAGCAATGAGAAAAAGAGGTTAGTTTGTACCTTCCCAAAGCTTATGTTCTCATCAAAGAGGTTACTTACAACCATTGGAGGATTCCCCAGTGAAGTGGGCAGGGTGACCCTGTCCTCCAGGTGTCTTCCATCCAAATGGAATTGTTAGTCCCCCCTCTGCTCTTAAATGATGTGGTTACCTAAAGTAAGGTTGAGAAGTGCTGTGGAAAGCAAAATAAGGAAATAGGGAGTGCTTGCTATTTCATGCACATTTGTACACGTTCATTATCTGTAGTTTATAGTAGCAAAAAAATAAAAAAATAAAAAGAAAGAAAAAAGAAAGCAATCTGAATGTCCATGAGTTGGAGAATGATTAATCAATTAGGCGACACTTATACATCAGAAGAGTACTCCTGGGAAGAATCAGACACCACAATTATATTTGCCACATTGGGATTGGTGTCTGAAAGACAACATTAAGTGAAAACAGAAAGAGGCAGTGCAATGTGCATATCAGTATATCATTGCATAAGAAACAGTATAAGCTGGATAAGGGTCATAGGTCTGCCTCCCTGGCATCTGGGAGCTCCTTGCAGGAGGATTGCTACAAGTCTGAGGCCATTCTGAGCTACATAGTAAGCCTGAGTCCATCTTGGGTTATAAAGTGAGGTTCTATCTAAAAAACAAAACAACAAGATAAAACAACCCTCCCACACCAAACCAACCAACCAATCCACCCCACCCCAAAATTCCACAAAGATGTATATAAATATGTCGGATCATGCATAGAAAAGCTCTGCAAGGACAAAACAAACAGGTGAACCAGAACCTAGTAACAGTGCTTGCCTTTGATTTGTCTGCAGGGAGGGAAGTCAGGTTCTGAAAGATCAAGGATGCAGGGAGCATTGCATTTCTCCCAGCTTCTGCAGTCCTGTGGGATGATACCCAAGATGCCTAGCTCTTCCTCCCTCCATGGAGACTACTGAGGGGTTAGCAAAGCAGCATGGCTGGGAGCAACTGGCAGCAGGGAAAGAAAGTAAGGACTCAAAGAATCTGGGGTACAGACCTCATTACCCACTGCGGTCCTGTGGGTTCCATGGGATGCCTTCTCATGAACTATTTTGGTTGCTGCATCTTCAGACCCTCCTCCAGTTGTTCACCCCAATGCTTCATGTACCACATTTCTCCTGCATTATGGCCAGCTTCCTTGCATGTCCCCGAATAGTAATGTGAGCTTTCATAGGTGTCTACCAAGTGTGTGTACAGTCAGCCAGTTAAACTATGCAGGATTGGGGGAAGGCACACAAATGTGTACATTACAAGACACAAGGTAGGAAAACAGAACAAGAAGGAAGATCTCATCACCAGGTCTGGCGCTGAGGACTGGGGAAGACATGTGAACAGGGATTTCTCCTAAGAGAGAGCAAAAAGCTGAAGAGTTGCTTCCACAGAAACAGACTGAGAGGTCCTCAGAGTCCCTGTCAGGCTGATTAGTAAAGAAGCTTCTCTCCTGAAGCTAGTTAGGGAACACACGAAGAAGTGAACACTTATCGAGTGCAAAGACAACAGTGCATGATTTCAGGAAAGGAGAGAGCACAAGGAACAGTATTGCCAAAAGAATAGAGTTATTTTCTGGTAACTGGACTCAAAGAAGTGGAGAACTTTAAAAATTGCTTGATAAAATAATTGCAAATGAATGTTGGAAGGAAGTTCGTATGAAAGAAAACAGATGCAGAACAATATCAGGAAGCAAACAATATGTGAACAAAACGAGAAGTTCGACAGAGATCGAAACCCTCCACAAAGAGCCAAATAGAAAGTCTGGCTTGGTGTGATGGCACACACCCCAGCACTCAGGGGACTGAGCTCAAGTTCAGACTGGTCTCCATAGCAAGACCTGTTTCATGAAAACCAAGCAACCAAGCAAGCAACCAACCAACCAACAGGAAATCGGGAGCAGAAGGCAGTAATGAATGAAATGAAAAATGCATCAATCAGTATCAACAGCACACTTGGTCCAGGAGAGGATAGAACCTGTGGACCTGAAGGCAGGTAATCTGAAATCATTCATTCAGAGGAGGAAAAAAAAATACTGAAAAGGAATAAAAGGAGCTTACAGGGTTTATAAGACACTACAAACAGACACATTACAGAAATCTCATAGGAGAGAGAGTGGAATGAAAAACAGAGAAATAATTACTGGAGTCATCCCAGATATTGGATAGCCAGGCGCAGTGCATGGAGTGTAAAACTCCACATAAAGGCTAAACCTAAAGTCAAATTCCAAACACTGTAATACCATAGTGGTATTTAACTTTAGGATATAGATTAAAGAACAGAAATATAAATAGTAAGACTAGCTACAAGTTTGTTAATAGACACCCAGTAGCAAAAGAAGTAAACTGTGACACCAAAGGATAAGGAAGAATAAACGTGTAGAGTTTTTCTAAACAGCAGCAGCAACAACAGAGGAACAACGGAGTAGAGGAACCGCAAAACAACCAGAGACAATGGCAACAGTCCCTAGCTTTTAACAATTGTCTTAAATGTAAATGGGTTAAATTTTCTAGTCAAAAGACATAGAGTAGTTAGTAAATATGAGAAATGAAATGACATCAAAGTAAAGTAATGCCTTGTTTTGTGCCGGCTATCGGAGACTCATTCTAGCTTCAAGGGGATACCTAGTCTGAAAGTTAAGGAATGGAGCCAGGGCGTCATGGTACAAACCTGCATTTGGAGGCGGACGCAGGAGGATCAGGGTTCAAGGCCAATCTGGGCTACATAATAAGTTCCAGCACAGCCTGAACTGCATAGTGAGGCCCTGATTCAAATAAGGAAAGAAGAAAGAATAAGAAGTGAGAAATCCAAGGATAGAAGCCATGTTTATGTTAATCTAAGTAGACTTTATGTTGAAACTATCACAAGAGACAAAGAGAATCATTGTATCATAATAAGGGGTCAGTTCATCTAGAGGATATAATAATTGTTAATATGTATGTGGTGCTCCTAAATATATAAAGGCAGATATTAACAGACCTGAAGGGAGGAAATACATGTCAACACAATAATAGTTACTGACTTCAACACCCATTTTCAACAGTTGGTAGGTTATCTATGCAGAATGTTAATATTCATAGCTGTAACAGTGGTTAATATCCATTAACCACCCTATGTCAATACAAATTATTGGACTTAAACCACACTTTGGACTTGACAGACATATGTAGAGCATTCCATCCAGTGGCAAATGAATGTACATTTTTGTCAAACATATAAAACATTCATCAGGATAATTTAGGCCACAAAATGAATCCTAAGAAAAATTTAGGAAAATTGAAATCATATTAAGAATCTTTTCTGATAATAATAATATGGAGCTAGAAATGAGTATTAGAGGAAAACTAAAATAAAAAAGCACTATTTGGAAACAGAATAACATCCTCTTGAACAGTTTTCTATCAGACTTTTATAGCAAAATGGCATAAACTGGATAAGTTATAAAAATTGTCACATTTTTCATAGTTCTGAAGGCTGAGCAGATCAAGGCATGGGTGGTTTTTGTGTTGTCTGGTGAGAGCCTGGTTTCTTCAAAGCTCATCTGCTCATGCTGATATGAAGAAGGGACTGGCTTGCACTGTAGTCTCTATAAGGGCAGCTTCCTAGCCATTGTTGTGCCTGGGGGCTTTCCAAAGGCTCTATGTCCCAATAATGTCATCATGGGGTGAGAATTTCAAGGGAGGTGGTCATAAGCATTCAGACCACAGCAACAGCCAATGGTTTTAAAGAAGAAATCAAAGAGGAAATAAAATATTTGAGATAAACAAGGGTGAAAACAAAGTATATCAAAACTTATGGGACTCAGCAGAAAATGTTTAATACACACAGATGAAAACATGAAGAAAAGAAAAAAAGATCTGAAACAAATTGTCCAGCTTTTTACCTCAAGGACCTGGAAAAAAGCACAATGTCTGAAGTAAGGAGAGGGAAGGAAGCTACACAGATTTGAGCAGAAATAGAAGGAAGCATCCTACAAACAGTAGAAAATATCAGTGAAATGAAGAGCTGGGTTTTTAAAAAGATAAGCCCAGAATCCATTAACTAGATTGAACAAATGGCCTAAGATTTGGAAGTGGAAAAGTAGACATGCTAACTGATAACACAGAAATATGAAGGACTATAAGAGAGCACCGAGGAAAAACTGGATAACTCAGAATAGAGGATGATTCATTCCCAAGACATATTCCACACCAAGACTGAGTCACGAAGAAGTCGAAGATCCAAACAGAGCAATTAAGTAAGGAAGATGATTCAAAAGTTAAAAAAAAAAATCTCCCAACAAAGAAAAGTCCAGAACCAGATGCCATGACTGGTAAAGTCTACTGAAGTTGAAGAAACACTAAAGCTCATTCTGTGAGACTAGCATTATCCTGCTATTAAAGCCAGGCAAGGGCACTCAAAGAAGAAAACTATTGGCCCATATTCTAGATGAACATAGATGCCAAACTCCTCCACAAAATACCAGGAATCATAATTGAATGGCATGTTCAAATGTGTGCCACGGTCAATGGAGTTGTCATGCAAGGATGGCTCAATATATGGAAACATTAAGTGGAACACTATATATGCAACAGAAGACAAGGCTATCATTATCTCAACTGATGCAAAAAAAGTGCTCAGCAAAATTCAGTATCATTTCATCAGAGAATCCTCAAAACATTAGTTATCTGGGAGATGAATCCCTGCACAAAGAGGCCACACTTGTCAAACTTTTCCTCTAAGACAAGTAACAAGAAAAGAATGACTGCTTTAACTATTTGTATTCAACACAGTATTGGAAGTCTTGGGCAGAACAATTATACAGTAAAAAGATATAAAAGGCGCCCAAATAAGAAAGGGAAAATTGGCTGTATTTGCAGATCACATGATCTTATATAGAGAAAATCCTATGAATACCACTAAAACTATTAGAATTATTAAATCAGTACTATTGCAGGTCAGAAAACCAAGGTACAAAAATCAGTTTTCTGTGTGCCAAAACATGCTATCCAGAAAAAGGAAACTGAAAAATCTTATTTATAACAAACACCATTAAAATGAATAAAGCATTTAGGAATAAATTAAACGATCAAGGTGAAAATATATATCCAGAAACTGTAAAGCATTGTTAAAGAAGCTACTGATTGTGCTAGTTAAATATATAGGTATCAACTTGTGAACTGAAAGTTGAACTCTGGGCACATTGGTGAATAATTGATAGTTAAGACAAGCCCTAAACAAGTCTTCAGGAGACTATGTAATTGATGAGGGAAGACCTAGCTCACAATGGTGGGCTCATTCCCTGGGCAGGTGGATAAGATGGAGGGAGCTGTCATGAGTTTGACATACTTCAGCATACTTGGCAGTCTTGCTATCTGGCAAATAAGGTTTGCCCTGTTCTGGTGTTGGTATGAACTGTCCTGCCAAGCTGAGCTAAGAAATCTAACTGCGAAGTAAGAAAGAGTAAACCCTCTCTATTCCCCTGAACTGTTTAGTTGTGAATTTATAAACAACATGTAGATAACCTTCAACATTGATAAATAAAGACATTATGTTCATGCATTGAAAAAGCAAAAATTAGTAAATCATACATGCTACTCACAGTGATAGGGAGTTTTAATACAAACCATATCAAAATTCTAATGTCATTATTTGGGGTTTGCAAAATAGCTCAGTGGGTTAGGTGCCTGCTTGCAATCCCTGTGACCACAGTTCAACCCCTAGATGCCTATATGGTATCTCTCTCTCTCTCTCTCTCTCTCTCTTTCTCTCTCTGACACACACACACAAATAGATAAAATATTTTAAAATTTCATTATTCAAAGAAATAGAACAGCAAGCCTATAAATTGTAGGGACCACACAACAACCTGGATAACTAAAGTAATACTAAGAAAGAAGAGCAAAGGCGAAAATTTCACACTATCTAAACCCAGATCACATCACAAAACTATTGTAGTCAAAACAGTATGGTAGTGACATGAAAACAGACACATAGACCAAGCCCAGAAACAAAACCACAGGTGTCCTAGCAAGGAAATTTTTGACTAAGGTTACATGAATATATAATAGGAAATAAAGGTATGAGAAAACACATAAAAGAATAAGAAAAACTCTTGTTTTATGTTATTTCCAAAATATATGACGACTGTTGGTAAAAGTATAGTAAAAATCTTATAATATTTAATGAGAGAGAGAGAGAGAGAGAGAGAGAGAGAGAGAGAGAGAGAGAGAGAGAGAGAGAGAGAGAGAGAGAGATATCACCAAGAGATGAAAGAATGAGTCTGTCAGGTCCAGTTTGGCAAGTTAATCAGTTTATTTGGCTTACTTACAGGCATATGAATGATTTAAGGCCTGCTTCACTCTCAGTTAATTTCACCCATCACAAAGGTAGCATTTCTAGATCATTCTCAGATGGGCAGGAGGGAGTGGTGTTTGGAAACCCAGGGGAGGTGTTGTGAACATCTCATGATCCTCCCCTTCATCTTCAAGAGGGGGCGCGGTCTCTTGTCTACTGACGTAGCCATCTGCTGTACAGTTCTTCATCTTGTTGCAGCGACTGAGTTACAGTCCCCTGTGGTCACCAGAGGTTCTCTGCTCCTGGGAAACAGCTGCATTGCAGAAGTATATACCCAATGACAATAAAATGACCACCCCACAGAGATATGTGTACCTCCATGTACATTGCAGTACATTCATAATAACCAAGTTAAGGAAACAACCAATGTGTCTATTGACAGTTAAAAGATAAAGAGACTGAGATAGCTTTCTGTATTTGTTTCCCTCTGCCTTTCTTCCTTTTTTCTGTCCTTCTCCCTGGGTCATTTTTCCTCCCCCTTCTCTCTCTCTCTCTCTCTCTCTCTCTCTCACACACACACACACAGGAGCAACAACACTGTGTAAAGAGATGTTAATGTCCAAATTACATAGAAGTTCTGGATCACCACTGAGAATAGTGTTGGGGAACTGCGGATGAATCAACAAAACTTAATTTTCCAGCCTTCTCTTTTTTTATTCTTTTCGTGTTTCATATATGAATACATTGAATTAGATGGTATTTTCATACTTTAATCCCCAGTCCCATTTTCCCTTTTCCCTCCTTCCTACTATAACCCTTCTTCTTCCCTGCTGGTCTTGCTCCTCTTCCTCCTCTTTCTCCTCCTCCTCCTCCTCTTCCTCCCCCATAGGTGGCCCAGTTGAGTTTTGTCTTGGTTGACTTTGATGGCCTGTGCTTGAACACTTTGTCCGGCTTTCTTTCTTTAAAAAATATTTATTTTGTGTGTGTGTGTGTGTGTGTGTGTGTGTGTGTGTGTGTGTGTGTGTGCGCGCGCACTGTGGAAGACCAAGGGTAACTTTAGGAATCATCCTGGATTGCTTTTATCTCCTTCTTGCTTTGCTCTGGGATTTCCCAGGCTCTGCCCACCAGGGCTTCGTGCAGGCCTCCACTGTTTCTGCCTGGCATTTTTATGTGGGACCTGGGATCTGAACTCAGGACCTTCTGCTTGTGAGACAGAATCTTAACCTCTGAGCTATCTCTCCAGCCCCCAGCCTCCTTTGTAGAAAGGCACACCATCAGGTGTGCTTGGAGATTTAGACTAGCCTTTTGTTGACTAGGATTCTGAGCATCATGGAATCCTGGGTATGTTTCTTGTGATTTCCATGTCTGCTTTCCTTACTATCTGCAAGCTTTGGAGTGGAGATCAAACTCTGTTTCTTGAAAGTCTGGTATATAGTCCATGGTCTGTCCCTCTATGTATCTCTGTATCTATCTATCTAGCTATCATCTATCTATCCTCTGTCTTTTTCTTCTTACTTTTTTCTCCTGTCTTTCCATCTTCTATATTTTGGGGAGGTGGTGTGGTGATTGAACATATGCTCCTCCATTGACTTGTCGCATCACTAACTCTAGTGCATATTTTTTGAGTGATAATATCTTACATCAATCCCAAGTCCCTTGATTTCTTTTGTTTTTCTTTGGGGAAGGGATGACAGGGTGCCATGGTGTAAGTGTGAGTTGTCCCACACAGGTTCATGGGTTTGGATCCTTAGCTCGTGTTAATGTTTGGAAAGGCCATGGCACTTCAGGAAGTGAAGTCTTATTGGAGGAAGGCAAGTCACAGGGGTAGGCCTTGAGGTTGGAGAGCCCGCTGTGCCTCCCTTGCAGCTTTGCACCTTGCTCCCTCTGCCTCCATGATGACTGCAGTGATCTGAGCCTCTTTCAGCTTCCGCTGCCCACCCTGCCTTTTCAGCCATACCCTCTCTGGAAGCATAAGCCAAGCAAATCTCCTTTCTGTCTTGAAGCTGGTCTTGAGCAGAGGAGAGTAACTGAGACCTGGGGTCTGGCCTTGGACTTGGTCTGGGTTCTACTTAGTTCCACAACAGTTTAGTGGGCATGGCCTGTGCTGTCACTTAAACGTACACCACTGCCCAGACTGGGGCAATGAGCAAGTCTGAACAATTCTAGTATACCCAGCCTGCAAGAGAGCATTCTCCACACTTTGCTTACGTGAGGTCTGCATCGCCTCAGCTCAGACCTCCGGCTCGCCCTTCAGGAAATTGCTTTTCTCCCCAGCCGGAGCCTGAGCCAGTCACTGCCCCACTGACCCTCAGGACAGGACTGACTGCATCATCTTGTACGCACCCAACTTAGGAAAGATTTGATTCTCCTAATTTCCCTGCAGGTCCTGAGTGGTGCCAATGACTGATGAGCTCCCGAGCAGTCATGTGCCGGTTGTATTTATAGCGCTAATTAATTAATACAGGTAAAGCGCTCGGAAGATAAAGTGCTTCAGCAGTGTGGTGTTTTAAAAGGACTATTAGCACCCGGGCTGGGGACTTTGGAATGTGAACGTCTGCAGGGACAGAGTGCCATCCCGGGTGGAGTCTTTTCAAAAGCATCCACCCAATTTCGGAAGACATGAATTCACCGAAGGAAGCGTCGCTGCAGCCGGTGACAGACTGTCAGGATCCTTCCCGTTTAGTTTCCATTTAAATCAACACATATGGCACGGGGTGTTTCAGGGTTTCAGATGTACTTGTGCATGCTCCTGAGGGGGAGGAGGTGGATGTGTAAGAGAACTCGGGATAGCCTAGCTTCTTAGCAGCAGAAAAAGAAGCATCGCGGCGTGACGGGGTCAGGGGCCTAACGATGGAGGGTTCGCTCCATCACCTTGCTTGTAGTCAAGGGTACATGAAGTCTCCCACTCTCAACATGCAGAATGCTGCCCTGGGGAGTTTGGTGACCAGGTTGGAACAAACATCTGTTGACCCAGATAGGGAACACCAACAAATGCCCTAAGTCACGCTTTCTCATCCATGTCTACCTTGGCAAACCAATGAGTCTAATGGCTTACTTCCAGGACCATGGGCTACTCACAGGAGCGTTACTCCAAGACAGCCACATTATTGAAAAGTCTCACCCCAGCATGAATGATGGATGCTTTTGAATGACTCTCTCACAACTGCATAGATGGAGCCTTCCTTTCAGTTAACCTTTGATCTCCAAGATACTCTAGTTCCTCCCAGACTTTAGGCAGCTGGTAATGGATGGAAGTGATTGACATCTCATAAGGTCTCATGACCGTCTTCATCCTTCTATGAGGGAACATCATCGCTGAGGATCTCCTGTAAGTATTCACTGCTGGTCTGATCAAGAGGGCTATGGCATATCAAGAGGATGGAGTTCCACAGCATGAGGTACAGTTTTCTGGGTTCTTGCTGTAACAGAGAAGCTGTGGAGGCAGACCCCTGACTATGCCCCCAGGATTAGCAGCTTGGCGAGAGAACGGGGCTAGGTCAGCTTCCCACCACATTAGTACACAAGATCGAGGCTGGCCAGGGATCTATCAGGCCACAGATTTGGGATGGCTGTACTACGCTCTGGGTTGTGACTTGTTTGACTTTGCCTGGACCCCACACGGTGCAAATGCCTGTCAATCCTGATTAGAAGACTTATCCTCAGATAAAATGTCAACCCAGAAAACAAACCTGGAGTCTCCTTAGTGGAATCTGGGGCCCTTGAGCTTTTTAAGCTCATCATGAGAATTCATGTCACATTCTTGTATATGTGAGTGCAGGGTAAAGTCTCATTTTCCAGCCCAGGAGAACCTGTCTTGCTCAGAATGTGAATGCACTTAGTACTACTTACTGCTTCTATTGTTTAAAATTCTATGGCATGTGTACTTTACCACAGTTAAAAGTGAATCTTGGATTCTGTGTTGCATATCTGGTTTGGTGATGGCTCCTGACCCTTTTGACAGTCGCACTCAGTTCCATGAGAGAGATGAGCTCTATCTTCACCTTGCAGAGGGGCAAATTCATGGTTCTTCAGGCTTTTAAACTTTTTTTGGAATGAAGCTTAAATACTAGTTTTCCTAAGATAGGGCCTCTTGGGGCAAATGGAGTGTGTGCGATCTATGCAGCTTTTTAAAATTTATTTATTTATTATTTTTTGTACTGGGAATTGAGCCCAAGGGCTTGTATATATTAGACAAGTGAGCTAGAACTGAGATATGCCCTCCTGCCATTACTTGCTGCTGGATTCTAAACAAGAGCTCTACCACCCAGTCACACCCCAGTTCCTCACCTGTAGATTCTAGGGAAGTGCTCTACCACTGAGCCAAACCCCTAGTCCTTCACTGGAGCATTTTAGCCAAGTGTTCTATCCCCGGCTTCTCACCCCTCATTGGTGGATTCTGATCAAGCACTTCAATGTGAATCATGCCAATAACTTCTCACTGGTGGATCATCCTCCTCCTCCTCCTCCTCCTCCTCCTCTCCTCCTCCTCCTCCTCCTCCTCTTCCTCCTCCTCCTCCTCCTCTTTCTCTTCCTCCTCCTCCTCTTCCTCCTCCTCCTCCTCTCCTCCTTCTCCTCCTTCTCCTCTTCCTCTTCCTCCTCCTCCTCCTCTTTTCCTTCTCCTCCTCCTCCTTCTCTTTCTCCTCCTCCTCTTCCTCTTCCTTCTCTCCCTCTTCCTCCTCCTTCCCCCCCTCTACTAGAGGGCACTTAAGTGAGTGTGCCTGTGGAGGCCCAAGGGTGACATTGGAAATTATCCAATTTCTTAATTGCGTTGCTCTGGGATTTTCCAGACTCTGCCTTCTAGGGAATTGCAGCCTGTTGCCATCTGTGGGAATCCAAACTCAGGTCCTTTTGTGTTTAAGGCAAAGGCCCTGAGCCACCTCCACAGCCTCTCTTGGGTGGATTTTAAGCACATGCTCTATCTCGGGATCATTCTCATAGTAGCTCATTGGGAGTATCAAACTCTAAGGGAAGTGTTTAACTATTGTTTTCCACGCCAAGTCTTTTCTATTGTTATTTTGAGACAGGGTCTTGCTAAGTTCCCTAAGGCAGGCCTTGAACTTGTGATTCCTCTGGACTTAGCCTCCCAAGTAGGAGAACATCACATGGCTGATATAAACACTAATGATGTTTCCTCCCAGCATGCCCTGGGCTATGCCCATCTGTATCCATCAGGTTTCTGACAGGCAGCTGAAACAAACTCTGACACATTTAGGAATTCCCTGGAAGGCTACCAGACAGCTCGGAGAGGATGGGAAACCTGAAGAAAGACCCAGGGAAAGAGCAGGAAGCAGGGCTGCTCAAGACATCTGGGTACAACTGTAGGTACCTTTGCAAGCCTGGGTACTGAGACTGGAATGAAAGGGGTCTCTCTTCAAACCACATCTGCTCTGGCTTTGAAGCCCGGGCTAATAAGCGTCAAGAATAGGGATTGCCTCCTGGCTTAGAGAAGGGCTGAATCTTCAAGGGTGAAAGATCCTTTAAAGAAAACTCGGACCTCAGAGGAAGTAACAAGAGTGTTAAGCTACCAAAGTGGACCACGTCCCTTTGGACAAGGGCTTCCTCCCTACTGAGACCATATGACAGTCCTACAGAACAAAGCTCCACACAGGCCTGGGGATCTAGGAAGTACCCTGGTTTTCTCTCACCCAAGGCCCAGGTTGCAAATTAAGACCCCAGAACTTCCGAATGCATCCAGCATGTTCAGTCCCTAGGCTGTGGGAGGGGCCATGTGGGCACCACTGTCTTCCCTTGCTCAGCTCGTCTGAGATACTGTTTTCCAGCTGTGGTCTCTTGGGCTGCTTTGGAGAGAATGCTTAGCACTGCATTTACTACCCATCCCATTAATCTCTTGCAGAAGCAAAGCAGTCATGCTTGGGGTCCTCACGAATCTTTACAGGACCCCGAGGGAGAGCAAACCTAACACATCCCAGTACATGACCTCATTTGCCCTAGAAAAATATGAATCCTGGTAACTTTTCCCCTCTTCCCAAACATGCAGTAAAGTGTTTACTTCCACAAAGACTTTTAAATGCACCACTGATGCGCTCACTTCCCATGTTGTCAGTAAATTCAGAAGGTTCATAAAAAGCTTTCACAGGACTGTAGTAAACTTTTTGGGAGATTGTTCTTTGAGATGAGTGGCTCGCAGAACATTTTTTTTTTTTAAACAGTGTGATCCCTAGCTTGTCTGAGATCTCATCATTAACAGGCTGAGAGAAAATGAAGTTCATTTTTCCCCAAAGCTGAGAAATCAACATAGTCCATTAAGCCTCCAGGGCCTTGTGTCTTAGGAACCTTATTCTTTGTGGGGTATGAAATGTAATTGTCTACCTCCTCTTGTTCCAAACACTTGCTTATTCGCAAGAGGCTGTGGGTGACTCCATTTGGGGCCAGTGCTGAGCTAATGGGGTTCTCTACTCTGTTGGAAATGTAGGGGATCTTGGTTAAAGGCGATAGAAAGCATTCTCTTTAAGACAAATAACTGGCCTCATGAGGGCTGTGGTCTGTGACATCAGCTGTCAGTGACTAGATGGGTGTGGCAAGACACACAAGCTGGACTCATTAAGTTGGAGCTTAGACTAGCAGCAGGTGAGCTGGAGGTTGTCCAGGGGAACTAAGAAACATATAATCTCATATATATAAGCTCTAAAGATCTGAGATGACAGGAGCTGCGTGAACCGATGTTGGTGTGGTCCTGTCATACTAAGTACACGTTACTTCTGATTGGTGCTCTCTATTTCTCTCTGCCTATTGTTCTCCTTCTAGATTCCCCCTGGTCCTCTTGAACTCTATATTTTGTGTCTTTTTCCATTATTTTCATGTGTGGTGCATGTGTATGCATATGGATGCTTGAAAGAGTATGGGCCCATACATATGTGTGCAAGCACACATACGTGTAGGTGCATGTACACACGTGTGACTCTGCATGTGAAGGCCAAGGATGATATCAGGAATCATCCTCTAATATGTATCTAACATAAACCCACTATATTCTTTTGAGGCAGAGTCTCTGATGAGATCCAGAGCCTATGGGTCTTCTCGGGCCAGCCTGCTCAGGGATTCCTCATCTCTGCTTTCTGGGAGCTACATGCAGGCTGCCATTGCTCACCAGGCACTTTACGCAGGATCTGGGGGAATCCAAACTCTGATCCTTTTGCTTGTAACTGGGGCCTCATCAGCCCAGCCCTCAATTGCTTGCTCAGACTTCCTCACCTTCTTTATTATTAGGTAAAACTATGTGTAAATATGCCGAATCATCTTAAGCTTTTTAAATGAATAGTTTAGCATTAGGGTTTGTAATGCGCTATCGTCTCTAAAACTTTCCTTTTGGGGAAGCTGAAATGCTGTACCTCCTAAATAATATTCAATAGTTCCTAGTCCCTGGCTGCCATCATTCTGTCTCTATAAATTTGAATATTCACAGAACCTCCCAGATGTGGAATAAGGCTGTATTTTTTGTGATTGGCTAATTTTCTTTAGAATCATATCCTAGAGTTTCATCTGTGTTGTAGTATGTGTCAGAATTTTCTTCCTTTTCTAGGTTGAATAATAATACTCCATTGTCTGGATATACCATATTGTACCAGTACATTCTCTGTTCGTGGATTCTTGGGTTCACTTCTGGGATGTCATGAGGAATTCTGCCATGAACATTGGGGTATGCAAATGCTTCTTTGAAAAGCACATATAGTACCCATAGCCCATAATAGCTTTGTTTAAAATGTTTTGAGAAATATTCATACTGTTTCCCACAGTGGCTGCCCCTTCACATATCTTCCCCAGAGTACATTCTAGCAGGTGTGAGGTTGTACCTCCTTGTGGTTTTCATCTGCATTGCTAAAGGTTCCAAGGTCTTTCCAATAGAGTCACTGGCTGAGGACTAAGTATTCACGCCTGTAGGGAATGGTCTGCATTCAAAACATGAAGCCTCCCAAGTGTTTTAAAGATTATATAGGTCTTACATTTAGTTTTTTGGTCCCTTTTGAGTTAATGTTTATATACTGTGTAAACAAAGGTCTGACTTCATCTTGCATGTGGCTGTTTCCTCAAAAGATGGTCCTGTCACCAGGGAATGGTTTTGGTGCTCTAGCCGAAAGCCATTTTATTACTGGGCTCTCTCATCTATTCCGTTGATTTATATATGTCTATCTTTAAAAGTATTTTACTTATTTGTCTTTGAAAGAGAGAGACGGAGAGAGAGAGAGGGAGAGAGAGGGAGAAAGGGAGAGAGGGAGAGAGGGGGATGAGAGAGAGAGGGAAAAAGGGAGAGGGAGAGAGAGGGAGGGAGGGAGAGAGAGAGGGAGGGAGGAGAGAGAGAGGGAGGGAGGAGAGAGAGAGAGAGAGAGAGAGAGAGAGAGAGAGAGAGAGAGAGAGAGAGAGAGGAGAGAGAAAACGAGGAAGTATGAACATACACTCCCTGGAAAAAAGGTGGAGGTCAGAAAGCCAGTTTTCTCTTTCTATGTGAACTCCAAGTTGGAGCTCAGGTGATCAGGGCTGGCCCTGTGTATGCTTGAATCAGGACTGAGGCGGGAGGATCATGTAGGGGGCAGAAGCTATTTACTTCATGCTGGACCTTGTACAAGATAGAAAGCAGTGAACTGGAGTGATGGCTCAGGGCTTAACCTTTTGTCTTTATAGCAGAAGGACCTGAGTTTGATCCCCAGATCACTGCATAAAAATGCCCAGTAGATATAGCAGTGCCCTGTAATTCTGGCCCTGCAAAGAAGAACCTGGAAAACCCCAGAACAAAGCAATATGGAGATAGAGTAATGCATGATGATTTCCTTTCCAATGTCATCCTTGGACCTCCACAGGCACATACATCAAGTGCCCTCTACACACACGCGTGCACGCGCGCGCGCACACACACACACACACACACACACACACACACACAGAGGCAAGAAGTGGCCAGGGATAATATATCCCCAAGGACCTGACTCCCCATCACCCAGTGACCTTCTTCCCCCCAGCTAGTCTCCACTCCTTACATTTTTTACAACCTCCCAAAGTAATACCACCTGCAGGGGCACCAAACACACATGTGCTTGTGGGGGACATTCCAGATCCAAAGTATAATACTGGTCCAAACAGTCTGTGCTGGAGGATCCCCTGAAATGACCCCACAGGGCGCCTCGGCTTCTGCTTCCAGCCTGGAGTTGAGGAAGCATGGGGGAAGTGGAGAAGGAGCGGCAGGTCAGCTGGCCGTCACGTTTCACTGCTGGCTTTGTGCCTTCATGCTGCTGAAGCTTTAGGATCCTGAGTGGGCTAGTCTTGTCCCCAGCCCACACTCTCCTGGCCATCTGGTTCCAGGCGCTCCCAGCAGCCAGCGGTTCTTCAGGCGTGTCTCCAGCTGTATTTCTTTCTCTGAAGGAAGGCAGAGCAAGGCAGTGGCCTCAATTTCAGAATGCTTGACCCCAGCTTCTTCCTTCACCTTTCTTTCAACCCCTCCTTTGAGGCTGTTTTATGTTACCACCTCGAAGATTCTGCTTAGGTTGACCATGCTGCTGGCAACCCTGTGTGTGTGTGCGTGCATGTGCACGCTCATGTACTCGTGTGTGATTTTTCCCTTTAGCCAAGACATAAATGTGCATGGGAGTAATGGATTTAAAAGAATGTGTCTGTGTGTTGGCTTTTTCAGCCAATTTAGTCTCTCTAGTAACATCTTCCTTTTGAAGTCCATCAAGACAGTTCATGTACTGCTTAGAATTTATTTAACATTTAAACAGCACTTACACCATTCCAGGTACTATTTTAATCTCTTGGCTTGTATGAGCTCATTTAACCTTCATACAAAACTCTTAAAAGACTGTATAGTTACTTTTGTTGATGTGACACAAATTCCAGACAGAAACAACTCAAAATTTTTATGTTAAAATTTTTATGGCTGAAAAATAGATAAACAAATCAAACACTTATTGGTTAGAAATCATAAATTCATTATAAAACAATTCTTTGGTACTCATGTACCTTTATTATTCATTAAAAGGTGAAACCTAATTTGCATATTAATGAGATGGATATGCTTAATTTTATATAAAAATCAAAACTTGGTTGAATATTTAATACTATAGTATTTAAAAATATCTTCCCCGTTTTTCAGAGTTGCTCAATAATTTGATTTTATAATTGTCAATACTGAGAGTGCCATGTCACATAAGTATGTAGTACAAAATGACAGAAGTGAGTTTAGGGCCATTTCAGAAATTGTTGGAACTACTGTCTGGATCCCAAGCCAAAATTCATGTATGATTTTAAATCAATAATTTTTGAAATCAAGTATTCTAATACAGTCTAATCTAAAAGTATATTAATTTGACATATGTGTGAGGAATACAAGTAGGAAAATATTACTTTTTCATTTTCTGCGATTAAGCTGTTGTTTCTATCAGAGCACAAAACTTTGCATATACAGTAAAGAGCTCTGCAATTCATGTAATAGTCTCGATTCTGAGCCATATTGGATTCATTAGACATTTGAGTACTTGGAAACCTTTTACTATTGTTAAATTAAAAAATAAGCAATTTATTTGTGAAAGAGATAGGAAAATGGACAGAGAGAGAGAGAGAGAGAGAGAGAGAGAGAGAGAGAGAGAGAGAAAGCGAACCCATGCAGGCCATGGTACATAGGTAGAGATTGGAGGACAACTTTCAACAGAGTTCAGTGGGCTCTAGGGATCAAACTCATGTCTTCCGGTCTATCCACAAACATCTTTACCTGCCAAGCCAGATTGTCAGCTCTGTTGTTAGTTTTCTGACCTTTCCATTTACATTCAGTTGCATGCCCCAGATGTGGATGAACCATAGTTTAAGAAGATGAACTCTAGAGACCTTTACCTTCTGTAGATTATGAAGGTGTTTATTACCTTATGCTTTTCTTCTGGGAGTTTCATAGTATAGTATAACTTTATGTTAGGGCCATATTCTATCTTTACGTGTGTGTGTGTGTGTGTGTGTGTGTGTGTGTGTGTGTGTGTTTAATTTGGTTCTTCACTATGCAGCCCAGGCTGGCATTGAACTTACTACAAACCCAGGGTGGCTGTGATCTTTTCCCCTTTCTTCCTTAGCTTGCTGGCACTGGGAATACTTGTGTGCGTTGCATGCCTGGTATTGTTATTTTTTTGTGTATATATTATGCATGGTTTTTACTTTCAGTTCAGAACTCAGATCACCTGTGAGCAGAGCCTCCAGGCATCCCTGTGGAGGATCATTTTCATCAGGTTAATTGAGGTGGAAAGATCTGCCCACTCTGGGTGGCACCATTCACAGAGTGGGGATGGTATGTCTAATAAAGTGAATAAATAGACAGAATGAATAAAAAGGAGAAGGCAAGGTGAGCACTAGTGTGCATTCATTCATACCCGCCTGCTTCTTACTGTGAATGCAGTGTGTCTCGCCGGCTCATACTCCTGTGCCTGTGAGCTCAGATAAGCCCTTTCACTCCTTAAGCTGCTTTTTGTCTGTTTTGTTAAGCATTGTATCCCAGCACCAGAAGAGACATCCAAACACTGTCAGGTAGGAGTTGAGGTTCATTTGTTCCCACATGTGCATTTGTTTTTTTCAGCACCATTTATTGTTAAAATGTTTGTTTTGCTCATTAAGTTGCCCTGGTGCCATTGTTGAGAATCAATATGTTTGGATTTGCTTCTAGATTCTGTGTTGTTCTATGGCTCAATCAGTCTTTCTGATGTTCTGCTGTATTATCTGTAGTTCAGCACTTAACTAGTCAGCACAAGTCTTGGTATATCGTACTTCTTTTTCCATGTTATTTTTGGTTCTTGCAAACTCTTTCATTTCATAAATATATTTAAAATGTATTCATAAATCACTACAGGAATGCTGGCAGAGTTTGGTTGGCATTTCACTGAAACTGTAGGTCATTATTGAGATATCAATATTGAGTCTTCCAGAATAGAACTAAACCAATAGTTAATCTTTCAATCCATGGACATGGTATGCCTTCCCACTAACTTAGGTCTTTTTAATTTTTCCCAGTTAATAATTTTATTTATTTATTTACTTACTTGCTAATTTTTTTTGAGATAATGTCTTGCTGTGTAGCAAGTATTTAGCCTAATTTTAGGTAGCCTAACTTGGCCTTGAACTCATGATCTTCTTGCCTCATTTTTCCAAGTGCTAGGATTCAGGTATGTACCACAGTGTGCTTTTTAAAAAATCCATTTTATTAGTTATATTATTATTATTATTATTATTATTTTGTATGTGTATGACATGTAAGTAGAAGTCAGAGGACAACTTTATGACATCAGTTCTGTCCTTCCACCTCTACGTGGATTCTGGGGATAAGATCATCAGATGTGGAAGCACCTTGACCCATTGAGCCATCTTGGCAGCCCAGGAATCTATTCTTTTTCATTGGAAAGTTTCATCTGTTCCATTCAACGTGACGATTGTCTCCAAATCTGCCATTGTGAACTTTGTTTTTCTAGTTGCACCATCTGATTTGTGATTTACCTGTTCTTCCTTTCACAAATACTTTCTCTTGACTGTATTATTCTCTAGGTTCAATTTGAATTCTTTTACAATACATTTTAGTATAAAGAACTCTACCTCTTTGTTTTATTTGGTGGCTTGCTTTAGGGTTAAGCTGTGTATCCTGAGTTCTTCACGGTCTCCTTTGAGTTCTTAATGTACCATACCAAATAATGTCTAAGAATCTCAAAGAGGTAAAAATCTAGTTGCCAAACCATCTTTTGAGCTATCGATGTCATATTTTAATGATATTTGATAAAGCCCATATAATAATGCTGTTGTAGTTATCTTTCCCTGTTGCTATGAGATAACACTCATACAACCCTAAGGGAGAAAGGAAGATTTATATGGCTTATGATTCATAAAGAAAGAGAGGAGATACAATACATTATGGTGGAAAAGGCATGGCGAATGATAGAAGCTGGAGGCAGCCCAGGTCACAGCTGTCATCATGGAGATAGAGGACACAGAACTAATTGCAATCACATGGGGCTTCCCAAACTCAAGGTCTGGCTCCTGTGATATACCTTCCTCTAGCAAGGCTCTGTCTCCTAAAGGTCATGTGATCTTTCCAAATATTAGCACCAGCTACAAATTCAGACACATGAGCCTGTGGGGGCAGTTCACTTTCAAACTATGCCACGTCCTTATCCAACCAATCTGGTAGAATATGTCTCAGTTTGGAAAAGATGCATTCGAAGAAACATCTTTTGGGAAAAGGACATGGCTTTATTTAAGAGAAATAAGGAAAAATATGGGAATTGTCAGGCCTCAGTGTTTCTTCCCAGTTCAGACCTAAAGCCTGTTCCCTGGGGAAGGTCACAGTAACCCCATGGGCAGGTGCTAGGAATTTCTTGGAATGTCACAATAATGCCCATGAACAGGTGCTAAACACTCTCTCCTAGGTAATTCAAGTTTTGTCCCTGGCAGGAAGAATTCTTCTGGGAATTAGGAGTGCCTTTTACCTGCTCGTAGGTTTTTTTTTGGGAATAGCTTCCTGCTCTCTGATCTAGAGAAGAAGCCTGCTTTTTAACTTTAAGTCAAATTCTAAATAGAGATTTCATGTCTAGTCACTTACAATAAGTAGACTTGTTAGCCAGAATGTGTGCACTGATTTTAAAGAAATTAGAGAATAACTTCAAGAGTCTTAAAACATAGATAGGTAAAATTCCCACCTATGTACTAACTCAGAAATTCCAGAAGTATAAGACAATGCTATCAGTTCAGTAGAACTTTAAAAGAAACTGTGATACCCTCTTACCCTGGCTGAAGGCCAAGGAAGAGACCACCATGCCAGAAAGGCTATACGCCAAGACTGCCTCTAGAGATGGTATTTGCAATCCAAACTGGGAGAATCTATGTTGGTAGCAAAGGGGGCTGTGTCTTTCCTGTCCCAAACAGCACTCTTATGAGAAATCACAGAGATGGACCATTCGAGTGCACTTCCACCAATGATCGCCTCCGCCCTGAAAGAGACACCCTTGGCATATAGGGCCTGACAGTATGCACCCCAGGTTTTGAGAATGCATGGTTCACAGATGGGTTATCCAACTGATGGCAATATACTTCTGGAATTCCTCAAAGGAAGACATAAGCAACCTTACTATAAAAGGAATAGAAGAATGCTATCATAGGAGGAATTATTCTTTTAATAATTAGTGTTTCCTTCAGCACATATCTCAGTAGTGCTCCATCAACAGGACCACACTATAGGCGCTTATGGCCCTTGAATATCCAAGCCATGCCCCCCCCCTACAGACATGGTTCAAGCTTGGATTGCAGAGACTGCATGAGCTGCATGCAACTTCCCAAGCTAGAACCTGCTGCCATGCCTGGTGCCCATGTCAACCTGCCTGACTGAGAGGATCAACTTGGAGAGGACAATAGCGAAAGCTCACTCTGGGACTTATGGGGTGTTGGGCACTCCTATAGTTAATTGTTGAAATCAAAAGGAGCTCATTCCTCCTCTGTGTATTTTAAAAATGCAGTCTCTGTCAAAAATGTCAACTATGTAGGCTCAGCCCCATGGCTATCTGGTGAAGCATTATAGATTAGCTAGGTTTGGAAATACTGAGAGAATGTTTCTGTTAAGTGCCTTTACCCTCAAGCAATGGGTTAGGTTCTTGAAAAAATGTCCACCCTGAAGGTGATTTTGCTGATTAGAAAATTATATGTCTATTGTAGGTACAACATTCTTTACCCCAAATTTTTCTGTATAAAAGCTGTCACAAAAGTTTCAGTAAATGGGTTCAGAATTCACTTGGCCTAGAGAGTTACATGTTTCTGTTCTCCACCTGGTCCGGGGGAGCCCTGGTCTCGAGGCTGTGACTCTGGTCTGTGGCAAAACTATGACAGTTGTCTTAATATTTTGGTGAAACAGTCCTTTACAAAGAAATTAACACAAGGCTAAAGTTTCCTATATTTACCCATTCCCTTGCTTTTTATAGATCCCAATTCCAGCGTGGGCAGTCAGCTGCCTTTCGCTTTGCAGTGGTTATCCTTGAGGGGTGACACATAGATCTTCTTGTTTTTGCACTTTCAGGGATGCACCTCTGGCTCCATAAGCTCACACCACCCAAGATTTGGAAAAATATAGTTGTTATATCTCCCATATATTTTGGGGATCTTCCTGTTTTCACTCCTTCTGGAACTCGAAGCTGCTTGTGGTTTTTCCTACAAGCTCCCAGGCCTTTATTTCCAAGGGTTTCCTCAGATTATTCTGTCTCTAAGATCACTAGTTCTCATCTGTCATATCCTGTGGGTCTTTCATATCAAACACTATGTTTTTCAATTCTAGACTTTTCATTGGGAAAAAAATGTATCATCTTTACTGTTCACCCTTATGACGAATTTTTAAGTCTTTAAGTACCTGTTTGCAAAGCTATTTGAAAGACCTTTCCCTGCCAAGTTCCTAAGTGTGTTATCTTGGGGTCAGTTTTGTTTTCTTTTCATTTTTAGTTTTTAGTGACAGAATCTCACTTGGTGGCTGAGGCAGCCTTAAACTGTGCAGCTTCTTGAACTCACGATCCTGCTTTTCTCCCCAATGCTGGCATTACTGATGTGGCTAAAGAGTCTTTCCTTGTCAGCGTGGATTCCACCGTGGTGCCCCTGTTCACGTCTAGTAATTCCTGAGTATAGTGGACCCCAAGAAGGAGCTGTGCGATTCTGAGAATCCCACTTCATGCCATCTTTCTTTAAAGTCTTCTTTTTCTCTTTTGAATCTTTTAGTCTAGGCTGACTTTGCACCCACTAAGTATCCTGAGGAAAGCTTCCATCTTCTAATCCTCCTGTGCGGGGGCTACAAATGTCTGCCACCACATCTGACCTCCTTCAAGGAATATTTTTTAAATGGAATTTTTAGATTTCATGTAGTTATTGGAGAGAGGGAGAAAAGAAAGGAAGGAGGAGGAAGTAAGGGAGAAAAGAAGGGAGAGAGCATGAGAATGAACACATATATTTACCCATGTTTACCATTCCCTTGCTTTTTGTAGATCCAACTCCCAACATGATGTTCAATCTGTCTGGATGGCAAGCTTTACTTCAGGGGTGTATGATGGAGTCACCCCTTGAGTGACTTCAGCAGGGGAAAACAGAATAGGCCGATCTTGAGGGGTGTTGCAGTTGGCCTTCAGTGTTGCTGATAAATTCAGTCAGAGGACAACTTGCTGAGGTCAGCGCTCTTCTTCCACCCTGGGGGCTCTCCAGGATCAAACTCAGTCCTCTGGGTTTGTGCATAGGTGCCTTTGCCCAGTGAGCCATCTCACCAGCTCTCTTTAGGGTCCCATTGTTTGTCAAGTACTACTATTATTGGCAGTTCTTTCTGTTCTGTCAGTGTCTGCTTAGTTTCTTTTCTGGATCTTCTTGAACTTAAAACTAAGCCTCGCAGTACTGCTTTACATGGCCTAATGTTTGGACCATGCTCCGTCATCCAAACACATGAGATCTCAGCTGGAGGCTCAGAGAATTCAGTGAAAGTTCTTGGTGGGACTAAAACACCGGTGCTTTCTAGTCTAGCACACCCTCTGGTTTTCCATACTCCTCACAGCTCTGAAATGAAAGACACCTTTTCAGGTGTCTTCCTGGGGTCTCTCTGCTCATGTACTTCCTGATCTTCAGCCAGGTCCCATGGGAATTTCCAGATCCTCTCTGTATGAAGTCCCCGGTTGTCTATCATTCTGCTCTGCATAGATCCAGCATGTCACAAGCCTAGAACCCTGATCTTTGCCTCTGTGGTGCAATGCGGCAACTGCGCCATTGTCACCCCCCCTCCCCACCGTCCCCACATCCATGTGCATCAGGAGAGAGCTGCTCTAGGCAGAAATCCAGAAAAATAACGGCTTCACCTCCCATGATGCCTCTTCCCAGAATACAGTTCTGCACAGTGTGTTGTTCAGGGTCTGAAACCCGTCACCTCATATATTTGTCTAGTTTTATAGTTGTTTTTGGCAGGAGGGCGAGGCTCATACCGGTTATTCTGTCATGGCGAGAAGCAGAAGTTCACCAATATTTCTTCGAAGAGAAGATATTACTTTAAAAAACTAAATGCTGATATTTATTTGCCTACGCTTATGTTTCAACTTCGAGTGAAACTTGATTAATTCGTGTGTGGCTTGAATGTGATTTAACTCTTTCTCTGACATTTAAAAGGCATTTAATAAATAACCGACTGCTCATTACAATGGGAGATACAGATTAATATTTATTCTAAGCTACTGGAGAATGAGCCCTGGGGTATTTCTCAGGACAACTGGGCCCCGACATGGCTATGCCTCCTACTAGCATGTATCTGCAGGTTTCTGGCCTGTTTCACTCTCCTTAAGTAGAGAAGAATGGGCGTATACCCTCAAGTCCCTCCTAACTCTGACACTCTGGGATTGACATAAGAAAAGCTGACATGATATATAATCTGTCCGGGTGGTACTTTACTCCAGGGGTGAATGGTGGAGGCTCTAGGCACCCAACCCCTTGAGTGACTTTGACAGGGGGGAAATAGAATAGGGAGATTTTGAGGGGTGTTGCAGTTGGCCTGCATTGTTGCTGATAAATTTACAACCAAACGATTAATAAGAGTACAAGGAGGTTTAATTGTAGCTTATGATTGTCTGGTTATAGTTCCTCATCCAGCTTAGCAGGAGAGCTCATACCAACACCAAAGACTGAGAGAACTGACCACACATATCCACACAATGACCGAGAGAGAGACAATCCTTACTTGCCAGATCGGCGTGCTTGACCAAACGTACAGAAGGATGCCAACTTTCTGAATCAGCTCCCTCTGTCATTCATCTGTGCGGGGGCTCTCACACCCACCATGGGCTGGGCTTTCCCATCAACTAGACAATCTCCTGCAGGCTTGTTCTGGGTTTACCTCAGGTACTAATTTTTTGCCCAGAGTTCAAACCCTTACTCATCAAGTTGACACCAGTATCTAATTATGACGAGGGAGAAGAGTCGAATTTTCTTACTGAATGCTGTTGCATAAAGCATCTTACCCTTACAGTGCTCCTAGGAGAGTCTTATTAACTTCATTTTGCAACTGAGGATGTGAGAGAGTAAGCGACTTCTCTGAAGTAACCCAGCAGATGGGCCCTTGTGACTTGCTGCTGTTTATGCATCCCATGCTGCTTGAGAGTGATGCCCAGCACTCCACGTGTTAGCCGAAGGGACTCACATGTTCTGCTTCCCTCCAACATGGTGATGCCATCAATCTAGAAAAACCCAACTCTGTCTTTACAAAACATCCTGGCCATGGTCCCTCCTCAGTGCAGGGATCTGAAGCAAATTGAAATTCTGCTAAGAAGTTCTTATAGCTAATAAATGGCAAAGTCTGAGTTTTAAAAACTGACACACTTTAATTGTACCAAGTGAGGGTCTCAGTGTAACATTTCATGCATACATGTAGTGGCTTTTCATCATACCCACCCCTTTTTGTCACCTGCACTTATCTTTGCCTCCTTTCATGTTCCACATTCCTGAGTCTCTTTTTTAATTTCATGTGCCCTCATTCCATGTAGGAGAGAATAAAGCTACCATGTAACAGTCATCTGTGTGAGACCATTTCACTTACTACGATGATCTCTACTTCCATCCATTTCCAAGCAAACCAAGTGGTTTTGTTTTTCTTTATGTTGAAATGATACTTCATTGTGTACATACAGTTCCCCCTCTATCTTTGATGGACACAGGCTTTCTTAGTTCCATAACAGCACCCCACTTCTCTAGTACTGAGGTGTCTTAGGTTCATATTTCTCTTGCTGTAATGAATATACAACCAAACACTTTAGGAGAAAAGGGGGTTCGGAGAAAAGGGGGTTCTTATGCAAGCTGACTATTCTAGATGGACCATCATGGCAACAGCATTACCAGTAGGGCCAAGGGAACTGGCCATGTGATATCTACAGGAAGAGTTACTTTTGTGTGGAAGGGCCAAGGTACAGATAGGCAGGGATATCTTAGGAGTAATATTCTGTTCTTAACTTTTTTTTTATTCAATTGTGCGTGTGTGCGTATGTATGTGTGTGCGCGCGCGTGTGTGTATGTGTGTGTGTAGAACCACAGACGAATTCGGGAACCACCATGGACGCCTCCACTTCCTTCTGCCCGGGATTCACAGGCTCCGCCCTACCAGGACCAGAAGCGCAGGCCGCCCCCGCTTCCGCCTGGCGTCTATACGTGGGATCTGAGATCCGAACTCAGGACCTTCTGCCTGCAAGGCAGAGGCGTAACCCCTGAGCCACCTCTCCAGCCCAATATTCTGTTCTTAAACCTGGTAAACTATTTACTTTGAGATATCAAATTGAGATACGTGTATGTGATGTATCTTTTGCCCATAGGTATCTTAGTATGTATGTATATATGTATGTATTTATTTTCTCACTTATTTACTTACTGATCTTCAGTGCTAGGGATGGACCCCAGGGTCTTGCTCATGCTGGACAATTGCTCTGATGCTGAGCTACATCCCCGGCCACTTGATCTTAACAAATAAACTTCATGGAGACAGGAAAGGTCCCATCTAGTTAAAACAATCAAGTGCTGTTTTTTTTTCTTAATATTTGGTGTCACCATCTATGTACTTATCTGTTCCTTACAGGAAACAATTACTTGCTCTTCTTTGTGATCTTAATGAAAGATTTTAAGAATATATAGCTGTTAGCATTCAGCACACCTGTGGATGGGAAGCTCATCTGCAAGACGTGGCCACATCACATTCTGATGGTGCAGGGGCAGGTGGGGTGGAAAGGCACAGATATTCTCTGTTTTAAGTCTTCAAACTGTGAGCAAACTTTGGGTGTTTTGTTGGGGGGGGGGAGACAGAGAGACAGAGACAGACAGAGAGAGAGAGAGAGGTGATCGAACCCCAGCCAATCAGTACATTCCCTCCTGTGCATTGTGGTAACTGATCCAACAATGGATTTCAGTTTTGAGCTTTGGTTTAGGTTCCACTGGACCAAGTGTTATGTTGAAGATGAAGGTTATTCCAGAGAGTGGAGTGAGAGGAATTCAGTGGTATTGCTTTGCGTCATGGTCAGAAGTGCAGGCTGCTGCCATTTCTGGCTGGAGTTTTTAATGTGGAATCAGAGATCTGAACTCGAGTTCTTTTGTTTGTGAGGTAGAGACTCTATCCTCTGAACCATCTCTCCAGCCCACTTGAAGTCTTTTAGGAAGTTGAATTTTCTGTTGTTTGTGATCAAAAAATGCCCTGATTTCTCTGCCTCAACTGTACTGTGAATCTGTTTCCTCCACGAAAGAATGGAGCTAATTTCAATGACCACCCTCTCTTGCTGTTGAGAAAACTCCTAATGCTCCAACGCTTAGAAAATTCCTGTTTCCATGATAATGATAGGAGGGGCGATAACAATACTGAAGCACACTCCAACCCCCCCACCTGAGGCTTTTTTCCAAACTTCTCGGCAGTGTTGGCAAAAGGATCCAGTTTTCAGTTCAGCCTTGTCCTGTGCCCTGCACAGTAGCAGCATGATCTATGCAGAGCCCCCCCCCAACTTTGCTTGGAGTGTGTGCACGCGGGAGTGTGTAGGAGGGTTGGACGCGCTTTCTCTTTTGTTACGAGGGAGAACAGGGAGCAGATTGGAGCAGGTTGTAACACTTCCGCGCGCCCGAGGTCCGGGTGCTTATTTCGTACCGCCGTCTGCCAATTGGCGTCTGCAGCCCGTGCCTCTTTGATTTGTGCAGTTATTGTAAAGCAGCCAAATTCCAGAGAAGAGGAGAGGGTATTCCAATTTAATAGCAAGAGCAAGGTGTAATTTCTTGTAAATGGAGGGAAAGGCAGCCACATACTTATTTGATTGCAGCGAATGAGACTTTGTTCAGGGTTTTCTTCTACCCAGTTCAAAATTTAGACATACGATGTCATCTCACCAAATTCTCAGTGCTTTTAAAAGGCATAGTGTTTTCTTTTTATTTCTTTCATTTTTTTTCTGAGGTAGGATTTCACTATGTGGCTCAGGCCAGCTTCAGACTCAGAATCCTCCTGCCTCAGTTTTCTAGACTGCTGGAATTACAGGCATGTACCACCATGCCGATTCTATGTACGAGACTTTACATTCAGCGCTGTATGAAAAAGAATAAAGAGAAGCATGGGAAAGACCTGACAGAGGCTGCACAGGGACCTGTGGAAAGAGTGGCAGGCGAGGAATAAAATGACTGCAGTTGTCAGCTATGCCAGTCTCCCTGAGAGCAGTGTGCTTGCCTGCCTTGCATCAGGAGCTCCCGGGGGAGCCCATCCCTGTGGACTTCGCAGGGGTGTAGGTACCAGACCCCAGCTTCTTGCACAGAGAGCCTGCTGATGGCATCAGCTTGATGCAGGAGTGCTAGGGGATGGGGGCGTTGGCACCACAAGCCATGTCTATGTCTGACCTGGCCTTTCCTTACCTTTGCCAGCAGCTGGCACATAGTAGTGCTCAGCTGGTGTGTGCTGCAGATGGTTTGGAAAAGTGAAATGCAGCCTCCGTTCTGCCCCCCTCCCCCACTTCCTGTCTTTCTGCCCATTCTGGGGATTGAACCTAGTACCTCATGCAAGCAAGGCAAGTGCTCTGTTGCCGCCCTGCGGTCTCAGCCCACAGCCTTTGCTTTTTTGGGGGTGGGCTGTGCCTTGAGAGGATCATCCTGAGAGGATGATGTTAGCCCCAGTAGTGTCTGACTGATGTGGAGGGCCTGTCAGACACAGTGTGCCTCAGTTTCCTGTGCGTTCAGAGGTTTTTTTTTTGTGTGTGTGTTGCATGTGGGTAGGTGTACAGGTGTGTGTGGCCATGTATATAAGAGGGTACTTGAGTGTGTATGACTGTGGAGGCCCAAGGCTGGCACTGGAAATCATCCTGGTGCTTTACCTCCTCATTGCTTTGCTGTAGGGTTTCCCAGACTCTGCCTTCCAGGACTGGAATTGTTGCTGCTGCCATAATTGTCTGGCAGTCATTTTTAGGTGGGATTCAGGTCCTTTTACTTGGGAGTCAAAGGTCTTAAACTCCTGACCCATCTCCTCAACCCTCATTTAAGATTTTTAGTTTCCTGGGTACAATAAAATTCGAACAAGAAGTGGCAAAGTCCTTAGCAAAAAAGTCTGTTTGTAAATCCATCATCACTAATTAGTGTGAGCATTATTGCTTTTATCAGAGCCCTGAATGATCACATACTTCTATGAAAGACCAGGTCTGGAAAGAGCAAGAGGAGGAAGAACAGCGTCATCCTGCAACCTTGGGTGTTTTAAAAAAAAAAAAAAACCCTTCTTCTTTTTCCTCTTTCCGAAGAGAACTTGATGTGATCGGGTCATTGCATGTAAAATGCTTTAAGAATGTGATCTGTACTTCATCATTTTAAAATTCAAACATTCCCGAACCTTTTCTCCCCTCGCCCCGTTCATATTTATCTTCTTGCCCGTGCCTTCATCGGGCACCACATTTGTATTGATAAATTGTGGGTAGTGGGAGATGTATTGATGGGCTGGAGACAGTTCCAAATGTGGACTGCTGTGGCTTTGCATATCATTACAGCTAGCTAGCTTTTCGCCTCCTGAAAGCTGTCGATTTGGGCATGATTGCTATTCAGGCTGATAAATGACAGTAATTGTTCTTAAGTTGAAGCGCTGGTTTAATATGCTGTCTGGCCTGGGAATTTCCCTGAGCACCAGGGTTAAACTAGTCCTTCACGAGAGCTAGTGAAATGGCCTTTTTTTTCCTTCTTCATTGCAGACTATAGAGTTAATTGAATTACTTGTTTTCATGCAGTTTGTAGCCCTGATTCAGAAGATACTGTGGGCTATAGAGGGAAGGAGACCCACTCTAGGGGGGTTTGGGACAGTCATGGGCCACACTTCAAGGACATGGCCTTCTGTTCTGAGTGCAGGGCAGTAACTGCTCTGCAGTTCAATTTGTGGGTTTGGTTTCTGGACTTGCTGCTGCTTCTTTTTCGGGTGTGTGTGTGTGTGTGTGTGTGTGTGTGTGTGTGTGAGTCCAGTGCTGGGGATCTCAAGCCAGGGCTTCACATATGTTAGGTAAGCATGTTACCGACTGGGCTGTATCCCATTCTTTGTTGCTGCTAATTTCTCTGTGTGTGTGTGTGTGTGTGTGTGTGTGTGTGTGTGTGTGTGTGTGTGTGTATCACAGGGCACTGTGTGTCCCTGTGGAGGACCAAGAGTAACTTTGGGAATCATCCTGGATTGCTTCTACCTCCTAGCTTTGCTCTGGGATTTCCAAGGGTCCCCCCCCCCCCGCGCCTCAGGGCCAGAAGGGCGGGCCACCACTGTTTCTGCCTGGAGTTTTTATGTGGAACCTGGGATCCAGACTCAGGACCTTCTGCTTGTGAAACAGAGTCTTAATTCCTGAGCTGCTAATTTCTTGACCTTGATCTGGGGGGATGGAACCCAGAGTCTTGGACGTGCTAGACAGGCACTCTGGGAGTGGATTACATCCTCAAGCTTTGCTGCTAGTTATTGTTGGGTTGTACTTCCAAAACTTCCCAGTCATGCACTCCCAAAGGACAACAGGACTGCCATTACTGCAAAGATGATTTCTCAATCTCTCTCTCTCTCTCTGTTTAGGGCAGATTATTTTTAAATAATCTTTTCATACATATGTTTTATTTATTTGATGAGAGAGAGAGAGAGAGAGAGAGAGAGAGAGAGAGAGAGAGAGAGAGAGAGAGAGAGAGAGAGAGAGACACTATGTCAGGATGCATAGGCAGAGGTCAGAGGATAGCTTTTAGGAGTTAGTTGTCTCCTTTTACCATGACTGAACTCAGGGGATTCACAGGGATTGAACCCAGGTCTCCAGGTTTATGAGCAGGCACTTATCCACTGAGCCATCTCATCAGCTCTCTGCTTATTTTTTGAGACTGGGTCTCTCACTGAACTGGAGCTTGCTGCTTCAGTTAGCTTGCTCATCCAGCCCAGCGCTCCTCTGACTTTGCCTCCCAGCCCTGGGATGTTCGCATCTACTGCTGTTCTGGATATTTTTTGTGGGGGTTCTGGGGTGGAGTTCAGGTCCTCTGCTTGTCCAGCAAGCACTTTATCTGTGGTGCCATCTCCCAGAGCCCTGACTGTACGAGCCTCTATGGTGTTTTGTTTTTTTCCTCAAATCCTCAACTTTGAACACATTCTTGAATTGTACTGTGTTTGCTTCTTCGACTTGGAATGAATGTGAAAGGTGCTGTCCATGTGCGGGTCCAGATCTGGCTCGCTCTGGGTTTCCCTCCCTGTGACTTGGTCTCATCCCAGACACTCATTTCAGTCCCAAAGCCTCCTTCAAGCCATCCTTCCAAAGCACAGACAATATTAGCAGCTAAAGGAAGAGACAGAATCTGCCCTAGAGGAGCATCTCTTCTGGTCCTGCTGCCTGGACAGCCATCTTTGCAGGCTTATCCCACAGCCCTGCTGTCATGGTATTTCTTGCTGACTGTCCTCCTGTAAAGAAGAAACCTCAAAGCAAATGCAGAGCAAGCAGGAGACCTAGTCTGCTTCCTTCACCCTGCCCTCGAGATGACCTGCTGAAGCACCCACGGGTGAAGATTTGTCTCCATCTGGGCAATCAGCATCTTTGTCTATTCACTCCTACCTTCTCCATCTGGAAATTAAAAATCAGTTTCTTTTAATGTTTACATTTCATACTTTTTAAGCTTTTAAATAAATAATCCTTGATATGTGCATTGGTTATTTTCTCTGTGACAAGAATAGCCAGGTCAAGGCAAGAAAGGTTGAATTCAGGAGATTTCACTTCTTCATGGCAGGGAGGGCATGGTGGTGTCCCTGGCAGTGCAAGTGTTTACAGAGTCCTTAGGTGGTGGCACAGGAAACAGAGACCCCAGAATGAGGATCATTCTCTTTGACTCACTTCCCTCAGCCAGGTTTCACCTTCAGACACCTCTGTTTAAACAATGCTACAAGCGTGAGCCTGTGAGGTCTTTCAGCTCAGATGACAGCAATTGTATTCATGGACAATCTCTAGATCCTCTTTCTGGATGAAAGAGAATGTGAGGTACCAAATAATGCTCAACATTCTTCCCGAAAACAATTATCTTAATGTCATAGTTAGATTGTGTTAACCTGACACTTGAGGGTTCGAGCTCTGGGCATATTTGAAAAGAATTAGTGGTTTGGTTAGGTCCAGAGCAAGCTTGCAGGAGATTGTCTAGTTGATGGGGAAGACCCGGCCAGTGGTGGATGGGACTAATCCCTGGGCACGTGGATAAGATGGAGGGAACTGGTTGAGGAAGTTGGCGTCTTTTGGTCAAACATTCTGGTCTGCAAAGTGAAGATTGTTCCTCTCTCGGGGGTCCTATGGATGTGGTATGGCCAGTTCTCTGGGCTCTTGGTGTTGGTGTGAGCTCTCCTGCCAAGGAACTGGACAAGGACTGTAACCAAGAATCCTAAGTCAAAATGAAACCCCTGTTCTCTTAAGCTGTTGGGTGGTGAATTTATTGACAATAAGCAGAGTTAGGTTGAACTTGGAGCAGTCTAGAATACACATCGGGCATGCCCTTTCTGTGATTCAGACCTCACATGTCTCCACTGAAGCAGGACAGAGGGACAGGGTCCTGTGCCAAGGTAAGTGGAGTAAAGAGAAGACTCTCATGTCGGGGTGGGGTCAGTTACTGCTCATCACAAAAGCTCATACAGATCTCTCATTTTCTGACATCACGTGAAATAATGTAAGAAGATGGTTGAAATGTGAATCATCTGCTTGGGATGGAGTTCACGTACAACAGAGCTTCCGATGGGAGACGGCTGCATCCCAGGCAGAGCTAGTCGGAGTTTGGTAATTTCCTGTGGAGGCGTCCCACCTTAATGGAGCTGGCTTGGCTCTCTTGATAGTGCCGTGGGCGGAAAGGGATCATTTTTCCTAGTTCCGTAGCTAGCAGACGTGACTGTCTATGATTCATTCTGATTTTCCCATGTCCAGCAGCCCAGAAATGTTCATCTCACACCTTTCCTGGGCCAGAGAGAGGCACAAGACCTGCTTCTCTTCCTTTTACTCTCCCCAGGCCACAGAAGATGCTCCCGAGAGATAACAGTGGCCAGGGAATCCCCGGGGGGCTCTGTGGAGGTTGCTGCCCTCCCTTGCCTCTGGTCAACTCAGAGTTGCTTCACACCTGCCTTTCTTTCATTCTTCTGGGAGCCTGGTGAGCCCCTGAGCATGGAATGTGGCCCACTGGTGGTCCGAGAAATACCATATAGACTCGACAGTGGCTTTGTATATGACACCACTCTCCTCCCATCTGCCATCAAGCCTTCTGGTTATGTCCAGAGATGGGGTTCTTTGTGCAGCTCTGTCTTGAACACCCGCCTCCTTCTATTGCTAGCTTCTGTGTTCATCTAAGGATGGGCAAATGGTGGAGTTAGAACATTTCACAGGCACAACGACATTGAGCTAGCGCTAAATAACACCACTTAAAAATGGCATTTACTGTATAGTTTCATTTTATTTATGACAGGTGATACTGATTTCCCTTTATGGTTGTGATAAAGATTCCTTCTAAATAAATTTCTTTAAATAAAAAGACTCAACTTAAAGAAAAATATTGAGTAAACAAGCCATCAAGCGGTACCAGTTTATGCAGGGGATCCTGAAGGCGCTGTGTGAGTGACGGAGAACCGGAGAAGCCACCTAGTAGCTGGGAGGGGTTGCTGCCAGAGGCCTGGGTGCCTCTCTTGGGAACTCCCCATTATTGCTCCCAAAATTGCTGTGACTCTGCTTGGATTCCAGGTGATTTTAAAAATACCACTGCTTCCTCTGTTCGTTTCAAGGCTGTGTACCCAAGAGCTGAATGAAGGAATGTCTACATCTGCTAGACCTCTACAATAGCTGGTCTATCCAATGTTTTGCCATGCAGGAGGGGAGATGGCAGGAGATTTAGTGCCACCTTGAGAGACCGTATGGGACTGGTGATGGACAGGAGAGGGAGAGCTTTTTTATGCCACAGTTTGCCTTCTGGGCCATTCCTGCTTCAGCAGGTACCTGGGCACTTGCCAATGCAGACATCCTGGGTAGAGCCCAATGGACCACACATGCAGGGGGACATGGAAGCAGGCTGGGAAAGGACAATGAGTGGGATGAGATGGGTGTTGGGAAGCAGGGAATGAAAACATAGAAATTCATTGTATTTTCTATATGAAAGCTTCAAAGAATAAAAAAATACTGTCGTCTTGTACAATTATTATGGGCCACTTTAAAAACCATACCCTCTTTCAGCCCCACAGAAATGAGTGCTTGAAATGATGGACGTGTTGATTCCTCGATGTGATTATTTAAAAACACATGTACGTATTGAAACACTACACTAGACCCTGAGACACATATGATTGTTATATGAGCACCAAGCATGATGGCATGTGTTGGTGATCCCTGAACTTGGAAGCTGATGGAGGAGGATTGCCAGTTTGAGGCCAGCCTGGGCTATATAATGAATCCTGTTTCAAGGAACAACAAGAGGATTGGGGAGATAGCTCAGTGGTTAAAGATTTTGCTTTGAAAGCAAAAGGACCTGAGTTCAGAACCCCAGATCCCATGTAAAAATGCTGGGTGAATAGGGCAGACAACCTGTAATTATAGCCCTGGAAGGCAAAGTCTGAAAATCCCCATTTTAGTCTGGCTAGCCTAACCCTAATGGTGTGTTCTGGGTTTACTTTGAGGCCCAGACTCAGAACAATAAGGTGGAAGAGTGACTGAAGGTGATTCCCAATATCACCCTTGGGCTTTGAAGTAAAGAGAAACATACAGACTTTTCAAGTACTCTGCTGTCTGTATGGTGTACGTGTGTGTGCATATGTGAAGGCCAGAGGTAGGTATCAGTGTCTTCCTCTATCAACTCTTCACTTTTTAAAAATATTTATTTTATGAATGAAAGAGAAAGAAAGGGAGAGAGAACACATATATGCAATGGTACATAGGTGGTCAGAGGGTAACTCTTTTTTTTTTTTAATTTATTATTATTATTTATTCAACTGTGTGCATATGCGTGTGTATGTGCGCGCGCAGTCTGTGTGTGTGTGTGTGTATGTGTGTGTGTGCGTGTGTGTATGCGTGTGTGTGTCTGTGTATGTGTAGAACCACGGACAAATTCACGAACCACCATGGACGCCTCCACCTCCTTCTGCCCCAGGATTCACAGGCTCCGCCCTACCAGGACCAGAAGCGCAGGCTGCCCCTGCTTCCGCCTGGCGTCTATACGTGGGATCTGGGATCCGAACTCAGGACCTTCCGCCTTCAAGGCGGAGGCTTAACCCCTGAGCCACCTCTCCAGCCCATCAGAGGATAACTCTTAAAATCAGTTCTCTCTCTACCTCTTTCGGGGATTGAACTCAGGTTTCCAGGTTCAGGAGCAGGTTCTCTATTTGCTGAGCTGCTTGCAGGTCCTCCACCACACTATTTCTTGAGACAGGGTGTCTCACTGCGCCTGGAGCTTACTCACCAGCTAGACTGTTGGCCAGCAAGCTCTGTGGATCCGCCTGTGTTCACCTCCCAGTGCTGGGGTCCCAGACATATGCCTCCTTGCCTGGCTTTTATGTGGGTGCTGGATCTCAGGTCCTCACACTTGCACAGGTAGTACTTTACCCAGTGTGCCGTCCCTTAGCCTCTTATAAGATTATCTGAAATGTCTGTATATTCTTGTCTGCAGGGTGTTTACTTTTCAGTCCATTTTATAATTGTTCTTTTTTTTTTGCATATGTGCATGTGTGTGTGTGTGTGTGTGTGTGTGTGTATGTGTGTGTGTGTGTGTGTGTGTGTGTGTGTAGGTGTATCACAGGGCACTATGTGTAACTGTGGAGGCCCAACAGTGACTTGGGAATCATCCTGGATTACTTTATTTCCTTACTGCTTTGCTTTGGGGTTTCCCAGGCTCTGCCTTCCAGGACTGGAAGTGCAGGCTGCTGCCGTTTTTGCCTGGTGTTAATGGGATCTGGGGTTCAAAATCTGTTCCTTCTGCTTTCAAGGCAGAGATGTAAACTTGGAACCATTTCTCCAGCCCCTTTTGTGTTTGTGTGTGTCAGTGTATGATGTTTGTGTATGTGTGTATATAATGTGTGTGGTTTTTGTATGATTATGTGCGTCTCTACATTTGTGTATGATGTGTGCTTATGTTTGATGTGCGCATGTATATATAATACATGTGTATTCATATATGATGTGCATGCATGCCATGTCTATGGCCCTAATCAAGGACCACTTTAGGGATTGGTCCTCCCCTCCCTTCTTGCTAGGGACAGTCTTTGGTTGTTTGCTGCTGCGGAGCCCAGGCTCGCTGGCTGCAAGCTTCCAGAGCCTCTCTTGTCTCTGCCTCCCACCTCACCATAGGAGCACTGATGGGAGCCTCCCTCATCTGGACATTTTTTTAATGTGTGTTCTGGAGATCTGATCAGGTAGCACAGGCACTAAGCACTTCAAGCACTGAGCTGCCCCCTCTAGCCTGAGGATTCTTTGTATGTTGTCGATACTAGTCCTTCCAGCTGTGTAATTTACAGCTGTTCGTTTGTTTTTTTCCAGCTATTTTTTTTTCCTAATCTGTCTCTTGACTTTGATTCTTTTTTTTTTAGAGTAAAAGTTTTAAATTTTGATGAGGTCTAATATGTCGACTTCATCCATTTGAGTTATTAGTGTACATGGCTCAACAGTGAAAACCAGTTCTCCACAGAATATTGATATTGCCTAGCTGGACATGTTGGTAGATGCCTGTGATTTGAGCACGATGTAGGAGGTTGAGGCGGTAGAATCTTGAACTCGAGGGCAGCCTGGGCTACACAGTAGAACTCTGTCTCAAAAAAAAAAAAAGTGTTTCCTGAGAACCAGCTAAACACCCACGTCTCCTAGGCACCCTTTTTTCTCTCTTACCAGTGGCAGTTCGTCCCCTTCTGGAGTTGGACAGGTAACAAAATATCATTTCACATGAGTGAAAAATGCTCCCCAGGAAAACAGCAGGATTTCTCCTATGGTAAAACTGAGTCCATGTTACTAAGGTTTCCATTACCATAATGAGTGCCTGTGACCGTCAGACTATAGAGAGGCTTATTTTGGCCCCTGGTTTTGGAGGGCCAAAATATTGGCTGGTCCTAGTGCTTTGAGCTTCTGGTAGCATATGGTATCTGGATCATCTCTCCTCATGGCTGGGATGACAGGAAAGACGAGGGTCCCAATATCCCCTTGGAGGACATTCTGCAGCCATTAGCTTCTTTCCGTCTGGTCCCATGTCTTGAAGGTTCCACCACTTTTCAATTGGAGGTCAAAGCCCTTAATACATGGGCCTTTGGGGGACACTTCAGATTCTAAGTAAAGCAGCCTGTGAGGAGACCTGCTTCTCCAGAGGAGCACTGTTGGTATAGAATGAGAAGAATCAAAATAGTTGTCCAAACACAGAGGGGAGTGGACTTATGGGCCACCATGGAAAGGAGAACCTGGTGTGCTTGAGGAGTAGGAAAGCCAGGGAGCCATGGCAACTGTCATGGTTTGAATGTCACTTGTCCCCACAGCTGGTGCGTTTGCATTCTTAGTTGCTGTTAATGTTTGGGAAGGTTATGGCAACTTTAAGAGGTGGGGCCTTGCCGGAGGAAGGCATATCACAGGGGGCGAGCCTTGAGACTGGTAGTCCCACCCTGCTTCCTCTAACAATCTACTCTTTTTTTAAAATTTTTTAAATTATTTTTTAATTTATTTTTTCCACTCATACAAACTTGATAGGTTCCCCATTCCCCTCCCTCTCTCCACCCCTCCTTGGATCCCCTTGCTCCCTCCTCCCTTTTCCCCTTCCTTTCCCCCCTCCTTCCCTTTTTCCCAGTGGGCCCTCCCCCCCTCCCTGGAGCATCCTTTAGTGTGCATGTCAAACTTCCTTCTGGGTCCTCCTCTCTGATGAGTGTAAGGACTCAGTAGCATTGCCTAGAGCTCTTTTTTGTGTTCCCCTTTAGTATAGGAACACTATTGTGGCTGTTAATCCCTTGCCTCCTAGCCAGAGAAAAAAGAGTGTTAAAATAGAGTCTTACTATAAGAGTAGATTCAAAGGTAGATGGAATAAGAGTAGGAGACCATGGTGAGGGGGGTCAGTCTCCCATTTGCAGGAGACTTTATGCTCTCCCTTTCTGTTGAGATCAAATCCCATCAGTTGCAAGTGACCAGGAAGGAAAGTCTGTGAGCTTAACCAAATGTCTCATTACTTACTTGCAATACTTGATAGTGGCCTGTATTCTCTGCTGCAGCATGATCCCCTCTCCTTGTTTCTGGCAGTGCCCTCCTTCCCCTTCCCTCCTGTTTATAATCTTTAGCAATCTACTCTTGCAGTTTTGCAGTTGCTTTCTTTGCCTCCATGATATGTATGACCTGAGCCTTCTCCAGAATCTGCTGCCTGCCTTGCCTTTTCTTCTATAATGGACTGTATCTTTCTCCTCTTCCCCAAACTGTAAGCCAAATACATCTCCCTTTCTCCCCTTAAGTTGCTTAAATATGAGTGTTATCTCACAGGAGCAGAGAAAAGTAATTAGAGCAGTGATCCTGGGCAGACAGGGTTGGTGGGAGGCACAAAGTCCACAGGCGGGCTTCGAATGCTTTGGTGGGAGTTGAAACATTATTTTAGGAGTAGTAGGAACCAAGATAGTTTCATAGGATGAAAGGTCTTATGGGCAATTAATTAAACATTTTGCAAAAATAATGTTGCATCCTTCATTGTTCAGAATTGTCAACTCCACATTCATGTGAGAAAAGAGCTAGGGATTTACATCTACCAGCAATTCACTTATTTACAGATTGAAGGCTACTATATTTTTGTTTCATTTTGTTTGAGACAGAGTCTTGCTATATGGCCCGGGTTAGTGGGATTACAGGCATGTACTAATGCCTGGCTTAAAATACTCTTTGCTTTTAAAAAAGACTGTTCACAGTCCCTGTGGATGTCAAGGATTTATAAGTTGTGCTCAATTTAACAATAGTGGGGTACAGTTGTGTAATCCCAGCACTTGGGAGATGGAGGGAGGAGGTCAGAAGAGTTTTTGTGAGACCTGCTTTAAAAACAAAAAGCTAAAGCAGTGGCTGTTGATGCGAGTATAGCATTGCCTGGCATGCACAGGACCCAAGGTTCCATTCCAGTACCACGACCAATAAACAAGAGGTCTGAATGATGGAGCCACAGGGCTCAAAGGGAAAGACGGTGATGTGCCATCAGAAGTGACCAGTCAGACGGAGCCAGGAGGTGCCAGAGGCCTCTGCTGGGGCTGGCAGAGGATACGGGGTTGAACCACTTCTGTTACTTTTTTACTCTCTAAAACGATCTCAGGTTTTACTTCAAAAGGCGCTTAATGGTGGCATGGGGGACTACAGGGTAGGAGACAGTGCCTGGCCGGGACTGGCAGAGGGCATGGAGGCAGTTGGCTTGGAGTTGCACATGAGTTTTGACGTGCCATAAAGCTAGTCTTTGGGGGAAGAGTTGCCTTTCCAAATTTCCTTCTGTTTAAGGACTTTTCTTTGCCCCTAGGACCAAATAAGATTTGGAAAGTGCCTATCCCATGGGCATCTCATTCCGTGGCAAATGGCACATCTCCATCTGTCTAGGGTTACCAGAATCATTGAAGTTTTTGAGTTTGTGTATTTGTTCCTTTCTTCATTGCTGTGGCAAAGTACGTGGTTTAAACAACTGCTGGGAGGAAGAGTTTGTTTTGTCTCATAGTTCCAGAAGTTCAGTCCATCACAGTGGGCAGACGAGCAGAACAGGCGGGCCAGCTTTGTGGCAGTCAGAACACGGTACGGCGGCTTTTCCCATTTTGATAGTTGGGAAGTTGAAAGTACAGGTGGGAACCAGAAGCTGGTGTCACCTTCCAGGCTGCCCCCTTGCCACCCACTTCTGCTAGTGATGTCACACATTCCCGAGGCCTCACAACCTCCCAAGACAGCACTAAGTCTGGGCAGGAAGTATTCATGCACACGAGCCTGTGCAGATATCCATAACTGGCTGTGCTGAGACAAGATGACAAGAAGAAAGTGAGATAAATAGAGCTTCCCAAGCATCCCGTGTCCTCAGAATTCTCACTAGTAACTATACTCCTAGGACATGTGGCCCGCAGGATGCTGGCTCTTCGCTGGAGCTTGTGGCCCCACCTGTGAGGTCTGTGAAGGCATTTGTCTGTCTGTCTGTCTGTCTGTGTCTGTCTGTCTATCTATCTGTCCATCTATCTATCAATCAATCATCTATCTCTCTATCTCCCTATCTCTCTATCTGTCTGTCTGTCTGTCTGTCTGTCTATCTAATTTATCGTCTAATTTATCATCTATCTAATTTATTGTCTATCTATCTGCCCATCTGAACCAGGTCCCAGAAGTTTTGTTGGAAAGCAGAGGACAGCATATGGGTAGCTCATGTTTGATTATGGGATGTCCCCAGAGCTGGGAGATGCTGTTCCTATTTCCGTTCCATGGCACCCTCACGGCTTAGCAGCCTCCTGTGTCTCTCATCCTGTCCCCCTCTGTGGAGTGGATGGGTATTGGGAACGTGTGCTGACTCCTCCCAGGCTATGCAGAGAGAGCTCCCTCCACCCCCAGAATTGGCTCCTTGTGGGGGCGGGAGGGAATAGGCCAGTTGTAACACCAGCTGTCTGAACACAAACTGCTTAATTTCAAAATCATGCCACAGACAGCATGAAAAAAAAAAACCTCTCTCGAACAAAAAGTGAGTGAAGGGAACAAAGAGAGAAAATTTCTGACAGAGAGCAGAGTGGCAGTGTGCTGGATGCTGTGAGGGGGCTTAGGAGTGCTGGAAAAGGGTCTCTCTCAGTGACGCCTGGCTCCTTTGATGATTAAACAGATAACCCTTAACCACCTGTCTGCCCTCATTGGAGATCGCCAGTGTCTGGGGGTAGATGGGATGTGTCTTCTCCCTTGCTGATCTGTCATGGGAGATTTGGCAGATCATTAGCAAGGAGGATGCTGCCAATCCACCTTTATTTTAACAGCTCAGGGGATCTGAGAGGTGGGGAGGGGTGATAATGTGTGGTGCCACTAGACAGAAGTTTCTTCCTGTCTGCAGGATTTGGTCTCAGAGAGCGTGTTAGGATGTTAAGTACGCAGTGGCATGCAGGAGCAGCCTAGAAAGAGGTCAGATATTTATCCCACTTTACAATTTTGTGCATTTTAAAAAGCAGACATGGCTTCAAATGAAATGCACAATGGCTGATCTGGGGAGTGGCTGCCCTTTGACCTTTCACAATATTTGGGACATGTCTGAAGTGCCTAATGGGCAGGGGAGCGTTAGTTAAAGTCATTGTATGGCCTCGGAGGGAGATGTTCTTTTTGTCACCTGGGTGGGCGTAGGGGCCACATTCTGTGCTTTCCCACCGTATGCTCCATCTGACATGTTCCACTTTTCTTGGGCAGATTCCTGGCACTCTTGGTGTTCACTGGAGTATTGGCAGATGTCAGTCAATTCTAGGTCTCCTAAGACTTGGTTCCTGTGAAACCATAGTTAAGACTGATTTGGTGATGCCCTACTGTGTCTCTCCTCGTGAACCAAAAGCATTTTGAAGGTAGTGGTAGAATTTGGGTATAATATAGCACTGTGTATAAGGCAAATACCTGTTATGTGTTGAATCAGGAAAGTGGGGCTAAGAATGCTGTTATTCCTTGGTTCTTCTTAACCTCTTTGCTTAGACACTTGGATTCTACATCCTCTCCTTCAGCCAACCTGTCTTGGGCTGGCTGTGCTGGCCTGTCACATCACCACATGCTAAGGCTGCAGAAGGGAGTCAGCTCAGCTCCCCAGGGAACTGAGTCTATCTGCTGTGTATGTCTCAGGTATGGCAAGGTTGGTCTCCATGTGGGTAGTATGATTGGATGTGTTGGGTCCATATCAGTATCTGTGACTTCTTATCGCCAGATGTGCAAGTCAAGAGAGTGAAATGTAGATGTAGATGTACACTTAGGCATTTCACAACACTTGCAGGAATACAGTGCACATCCAGATATGCTCAAGAATATGCCAATAGTTGAGCCAAGTGCTCAGATTCTTATTTATATTTATTCCTTTGAGATACCTAAGAAAAAGAGAGGCATGGAGACTGAGCAAGGGAGAGAAAGAAAGAGAGCAAGCACAGATAGGTGATAGCCTATGACTTTTAGAAGTCATTTCCCTCCTTTCCACTCTGTGGACTTCTGAAGATTGAACTTAGATCGCAGATGTGCAAGCAGGCTCCTTAACTGCTAAACTATCTCACTGTCCTGCTCAAAATTTTAATTTGAAGAATTTGGTTTAGGTAGGAGTTTTACAGATGGACACAGGACATTGCCAACATGAGAGCTAACCTGCACACCATGGATGAAACAAGCCTTCCACCTCCAACCCATCAGCCCGGGATGGGTCCCAGCACCGTGCCTAACCTGAAATATTGTGGGCCACCCATCTCGCGCTTGCTTCCTCTGGATTTGAAGGCATCCTTTGGAATCACGAGATCTTGGAAGAACAAGAAATGAAGTTATTAGGAGAGGCAGTTGAGGGCATCTTATGCCAGAATTTGGGGTAGCTTTCAGCCTGTCTCCATGGGAAGAGGGGTCTAGACACAATCCAACTCGGTCCCCCAGCACCTCGTTCCTGGCCAGGGCTAGGCTCTGTCCCTGTCACTTGCTCAGTCCTTGAAGCTCCCTGGGTTTCCTTTTGGCTCTGGCTCTGGGTTTCTGTTTTCTCTCCCCAGTGAGCAGCTTCCAGGAATTCTCACCTTCCCCACACCACTCAGGGAAGCCCCTCCTCTCCTCATTTGACTCGATTACATGGCTTCTTCCTCTTTGCAACTCAAAACAGAGAAGTACGCTGAGCAGGAAAACTTATTTTCTCTCTCTTCCCTTTGGAAGCCAGCCTTGATCCAAATGTTTCTATAGCAACATTAACTCGCCCAAGTTGCACCTACTGTATAATAAGTTATATATATAGAAGACCCCCTGGGATCCAAGTGCCCCATATGTGCAAGCGAACGAGTTAATGCTACCGTGAGAATTAGCAACGCTGTTTCCTGATTCTCGTACTTTCAGAGTTCCAACCTGTGTTTGTGGGGTACTCTGGATGCAGGCTTTGGGAAATGGTAGGTGTAGGCGTCAGGTTGGCAGAGCATCTCTGTAGAAGTTTTGAAGGAACTCAAGATGGAAAGAGATTTGGGACACCTGTGCCCTTCGTCGCCCTCTTAGAAGCATTCTTCGAGCTCTGTGCTAGCTGCCATAGCCTCCGTGATGATTTGACAGCAGAGTGTGATGTCAGGGGCTTTCAAGTGAGAGAAAGAACAGAGGAAGACCACAAAGGGGGAGGGGCGGTCTGGATGCTCCTGGAGCCCTGAGTCGTGGATGTGTGGGTGACCCCAGTTGGATGATTTTACTCTGACTCCCCACATCCTGGTGGAAAATGGAGAGTGATTGGTTCTTGGGATGGTTCAGGCCCTCCGTAGGTCAGCAGCTTGCTGTTCACACTGGGTGGGACAGGTCATGGTAGCATGAAAGAACTGTGCAGACGGAAAGGAAGCAAGGATGCTGTTGGTTTAACTGTGGACTTCTACAGGCTGGGCAGGACTCTTCTTATGAGGCACTCGTGGATTCATTCAGCATACCCTGGAAGCAGGCTTATACTTATCTCCCACTGCACAGATGAGGAAATGGAGGCTTGGATCAGTTTTACTGAACTCTCATGCTCTCTATATCTCTCATTAGTGGTGCTGGAGTGTTGGGTAGACTTAAGTAGACCCCTTGGCTTGTCTGTGTCTCTTTAATCCCTGACTTGCTTTTGTCCCCAAGGTCTTACAGTCTTCAGTTTGACTTTAATGCACACTATGATGGCAGACGTGATGTGCTGAGCATGTCATGGGGACCCTCATTGTCCAGCCCCTCCACTCCAGTGTGCTGTCAGTCTGTGAGTGTGGCTGGCCACGTGTTGGTGGGGGAAGGAGATGTGAACTGGGCTTTCCTGTCAGGCCAGCCCACTTGCTCTGCCCACAGCATCAGGCCCACCTGAGGGGGACGCCAGCCCCTTGCATGTCAGGAGAGCCAGCCCACATGACCCTTAGATTTGCTCAGTGAGGTTTTACCCTCAGTATCCCAGAATGACCCCACCACCCTCAAGGGTCTTTTCTGAAAGAAAATTTCTTTCTCAGTATGAAGAAAGGATGAGACTGAAGACAAAGAAGAGTCGGTGATGGGATTGGCCCCTAAGTCTGGATGCTGTGGGAGGTGGCCCAAGATGACTTTCCTCAGAGGCTGACTACAAGCATGCCCGCGTGTGTATGTGTGTGCATGTGTGTGTGGGGCTTGCATGCCCATGCCCACGATGCCTTTGGGCACCTGGACACAGCCCGTGCAGCAGGTCAGCTGTCCCTCGTGCCCCTGCCCCTTGTGTCCTTTTGGGACTTCAGCTGCTATCCCAGGCTCGAGGCCTCCTGGACATCTGGTTTGGACTCTGAACATTGTTGACCACCAGAGGGCGCTGTCCTTCAACCCTCCGCCTGCTCTATGCTGGGAAGGGACTTTTTAAAACTCCTAAGAATTCCCGTAAAAGCAGAGGGTGAAGAGTCCAAGTCATTTCTAGCAGTTGTTCCTTCCTCCATTAATGAAAGGCCTTTTCTACTCTGCCCACAGCTCACGGACACCCTGAAGGGGCATAAAACTCAATAGACTCTTGCGGAGATAAAACCCCCTCTAAAAGTTCTTGGTTCTAAACCTTCTTTTACAGCTCCGTATGGGAGTGTTCCTGGAAGGCTATTTTGGGAAATGAAACGGTCCATTTGTCCCCTTTTAAAGCCAAACCTGAGCCCATCGGGCCCTTGCTGGCTTGCCCATGCCTTTGCCCTCACACTCTGCAGAGGTTTGGGCACAGCTGTTGGTCAGCAGATTCAGAGGCAGGTGCTCCTGGGTTGGGGGGTGGTGAGCGGGCAACAATGGGGCCATGACAGGCTTCCTTGGAGACTCTGAAGCCTGGGCTCACATCCCTCGCCTGAGTGTGTGACTACTCAGGCCAGCCTAGGAGGATGTCGAGATGCCACAAAGTGTCCAGCCTGGGGCAGATGCTTGGTGTTTTATTCTCACTTCCAGACCAGGTGTAGGAGGACAAGGCAGGGCTCAGCCAGAGGTGTGGTATGGTGGCTTATCATGGCCTGACAGTTCTCTCAGTTGCTCTTTCTCCATCTCCCTACACCAACTGGGACTTGTTTCATGGAAGTGTTGGCAGGGCCAACCATACAAAAAGGCAAGACAGATGCTGAGTTTTCCTTTGTTGCAGTGCTGGGGAGGGAACGTAGGGCCTCGTTTATGCTCAGTCAGTACTGTACTGTTGAGCCATGCCTCCAACATTTCACTGGTGGCGTCTAGGCAAGGCCCTCTCCCACTGAGCCATGGCTGCAGCCCCTTATGGTAGATTCTAGGCAAGTGACTACCACTGTGCTATACCCCCAAACTCTGACTGGTGGATTCCAGGCAAGGACTCTACTACTAGGCCACACCCTCAGCCTTCACTGGTGGATTTTAGGAGAGTGCTGTACCACTGAGCTTTGCTCCCAGTCTCTTACCGGTAGACACCAGGCAAATACTTCATGGCTAATCCACAGGTCCAGTTTCTCCCTGGTGGGTTCTAGGCATGTGTTCTACCACTGACTCACACCTCCATCCCTTCATTGGTAAATTCTAGACAATTGTTCTACTACTGAGTCATACACTCCCAATCTTTCTTTTTATTTTTTTTTTGGTTTTTCTTTTTTATTATATTTATTTTTTTCCCAATTATAAAAGCTTAATGTAAGGTACCCCGTCTCCTCCCTCCCAGTCCCACTTGCACCCTCCCCCACTTTTTCCCTTCCTTTCACTCCTCCCCTCCATCCCTTTCTCCTAGTGCCCCCCTTCCCTCTCTCCCATTCCATGAAGCATCTTTTTGTGTGAATCTCAAACTTCCCTCTGAGTCCTCCACTCTAGTGAGGTGTAAGGACTTAGTGGCATTGCTCAGAGCCCTTTCTTGGGCCTCCCCTTTAATATGGGAACACTATTATGACTGTTAATCCCGTGCCTCTAAGGATCCTAGTGCTTGTGCTCCATGCTAGACTTTGGGGAGTCGTGACATGTCATACTACCAATCTTTCATTGATGGGTTCTAGGCAAACACTCTACCACTGAGATACACCATCCTAGTCCAGGAATCGGTTCTTTTGGGGTTAAAAGGTATGTTAGTCTGTCAATATTACCAAGGTCTTCATGTAGGGCAACTGAAACAATAAAATGTATTTTTCATAGTTCTGAAGTTGGATGTCCAAAATCAAAAAGCCGACAGGGCTGGTGTCTTCTGAGACATCTCTCCTGGGCTATGGAGAGCTGTTTTCTCTATACATCTTCACATTAGGTCTCCCTTTGGGTTTGTGCTCTTGCCTCTCTCCTTTTAAGCACACCAGCCATATTGGATTAGGACCTACTCTGATGACTTCATTTTAGTCTAATTACTTTTTAAAATTTATTTATTTATTTATTGTTTTTTATTATTATTTCATAGTCTAATTACTTTTTAAAAGATCATGTTTCCCAAATCTCGTCACCTTATGAGGTATGTGGGTGAGTGGGCATAGAACAGGACACTGTGTGTTCCTATGGAGGCCCAAGTGTGACACTGGGAATCATCCGGGAATGCTCTCTCTCCTTATTGCTACACTCTGGGGTTTTCTAGCTCCACCCTCTAAGGCCTGAAGTGCAGGCTGCCACCATTTCCACCTGCCTATTTTACATCTGAATTCAGGTCCTTTTGCTTATGAAACAAAGACTTTAACCTCTGAACCATCTCTACAGCTCCAACAGAAGATTAATTTGAAGACATCCAAAGTTAAAGGTAGAGATTTGCAACTGATGCTCTTCGCCCTGGCAGGAAAGGCAAAGAGAAGAGAGCCATGGGCAAGTGGAGAGATCCTTCACTACTCCCTTATTTCCATTCATCTTTTCCTTTCACAGTAAACAACAGGCAAATCTCATGGCTGAGCATGCTAACATGCTCCCCCCAGGACCAAATTCCATTGACTGTCGGCCCCATGCAGGAGGGTTCCAGGGCGCTATCACTGCTCTGTATCTTAAATACTCCTCACAGGCATTTGGACACTTGGTCCCTGGTGGGTGTTAGGTCACTGGGGGCAAAGGAACAGGGCCAATTCCAGCTATGCGTGGGAGCCATGTGGAGGTCCATAGATAAAGAAAAACTGACACGAGGGAGAGATTTAGGAAAGAAGAGTTGAGGCCTGGTGGCCAAGGGAGACATAGTTTAGACTTCGGGAGGGAGAGCATTGGAGCAGAAGTGAGCTTAAAGCCAGGGAGGACATGAAGATAGCCACCATGACTGCCTGGTGGGAGGAGGAAAGACAGAAGAAGGGTAGACAGAGATCAAGGACAAGACAAGAAGGAAGAGAAGAAGAAGGAGGGAGACCCTGATAGGGTCACAGTAATAGTCTCAGACATTGCTAAGTATCAGCCTGGGAGTTACTAGGGAAGTGAGGACTGGATGAGTGGTCTTTACAAAATGACCACTGGCTAAGGCAGAGGCTTTACAAAATGGCAGCGGTGACTAACAGCAGGTGGCACTCTTTTGGAAGGTTCTGGAAACTTTAGGAGGCAAGACTTTGCTGGTGGAAGGAGGCCGTGGAGTGGGCCTTCATTTCTTGGTTTCCTTCTTTTCTGTCTGCTTCTTCTCTACTATAGGGTGAACAGCCTTTGCCACATGCTCCCACAGCCATCATGTTCTGCCTCGTTGTGTGAGCTCACAATCAATGGAGCCAAGGGCTTCGGACTAAACCCTCTGAAACTGGGGCCCAAAATAAATCCTTCCTCCCCATAAACTGGTTTTCTCAGGCCCTTGGCTGGGGCACTACTGATTCAGGGAGGTCCTAGCCCAGGCTCCCGGCTACAGACAAACCCGGACAAATACAGACATGCCCCAGACATGTTCCAATAGAGGAACCATACAGGTGGAGGGATGAACAGTCAATGGGGAGGGATGAACAACCAATGGGAAGGAGGGATGAACAACCAATGGGAGGTGGTCATCTAACCTGCCTTTGTAATGGACACCTTGTAAACAGCTAAATGATTGGTGGCTGCTCTCCCCTTCCCTCTGAGTGGAGAGGTGGCCACACCTGATTGGACCCCTGACCCTATATAAGCTCAAGCACTTCCTGAATAAAGCTGAGTCTGCAGCCAACTCGTCCTCTGCCTGCTGCTTCTCGTCTGACTCCGGGGGTCTGGGTGGTGACCCCATTGCTGGCTTGCCCATTTGTCTCCAGCCCACGAGGCCCCTGCCGTTTCTCCTCTTCCCCTGGGGCTGGCCTGGCAGGGATTCGGCCACACTTGGCCACAGCTGTAATGAAGCTAACCAATGCAGCTATCCTGAAGATTCTACCCTCTAGGGTGTTAGCCCTCCAATCTGTCCTCTATTAACCAAGAAGGAATAGGAAACAGTGATATTCATCCACCCCCAGCACTGACTTGGGAGAATTTCACATCAGTTTCAGGGCCACCTAACTGTTCCTTGCTAGGGGATGGATGTGTGCCCTCAGGTGAGCAAGCATGGGGATCAGTTAGCATTAGGGTTTCTGACAGGTGGAAAGATATGGAGATGAGAGCCACCATCCCACACAATGCTCCAGGGCCTGTTCTTTCCTCACACTATCACTAGGTCAAGAGAATTTTTGCTCAAAGTCTAATTTTGGGAGAAAAGGTCCCACAAGTTCCCAGAAGTGGGGGTTCAGTCATACCTGAGCAACTGGGAGAAGTAGGGAATATCATTTGCCTTTTTTCCCCTTTTATGTATATGTGGTGTGTGTGTGTGTGTGTGTGTGTGTGTGTGTGTGTGTGTGTGTGTATGTGTATGTGTATGTGGGTGGATGTATTTGTGTGTACAGCTGTATGTACACAAGTGCACTTGAACGTGTATGTATTAGGAGAACTAAGGTGATGCTGAGACTCATTCTCAATTGGTCTCCACCTTGTTATTGTGAGCCTGGGCCTCTAATTAAACCCAGAGTACACCATTAGGTCTGGCTAGTAGGCTTGCCCTGGAGGTTCTCAAGTTCTGCCTTCCAGGGCTAGAATTACCTGGGATTTGGGCATCTGAACTCAGATCCCTTTGCTTGTGAGACAAAGGGTTTAATCACTGAGTCATGTCCCCAGCCTGCCTGCCTTGCTCTTAATGTTCTTCCTTTACTCTGTCTTCTCTTCCCACCATCCTTCTTTCTGTTTCCTCCTAGCACGTGCTGAATATTCTGAGTTAATTCCTCTTCTTCACAGAAGTCACAAACATATCCTCTGAAGACCCAGCGATTCACTTCCATGTTCCAGGAGTAGCTGTAGCTTGTTACAGACACTACAGTCCAGCAACAATAACTCGAATTACTTTGTTGTAACATATACCAGGTGTGAAATAACATAATTCAGTGACACTAAGATTTTTTTCTATGTGCCTGGCACTGTGCTGGGTGCTTTCTTCTTTAGTATTTTATTTAATCCTCTTCATCACTTGGCAGAGGGATGGTAATGTTCCTGATTTCAGATGGGATAAAAGTAGATTTAAACTCCTTTTATAACTTGCAGACAATGATAAAATTAAGTTGCATGTGTAAATGAAGTACAAACAATATTATAAAACCTATACGATTTTAAAAAGCCAACATCCACAACCAGGGAGGTGGTTCAGAGGATGTAGCACTTTTTGTGGAAGCAAAAGGACTGGAATTCAGATCCCCAGATCCCATGTTTTTAAAAAACAAAACAAAACAAAGCTAACCAACCAACCAACAACAACAACAACAAAAAAGACCCAAAACACTAGGTAGGTATGGTAGCCTGCTTGCAATTCCAGTCCCAAGAGACAGAACCTGGAAATCCCCAAAGCAAGCTGTTAGTTAGCAGGACTAGTTGTAATTACATGCTCTGGGTTAATTAGACACCAGCCTCAAAACTCTAAGGTGGAAGAGTGATTGAAGATGATTCTCAATAAAACACACACACACACACACACACACACACACACACACACACACAAGCTATAAATAGGCATTTTGATTTTGGAACAGGTAAGTAAGTCCCACGTTCTCTCTTGATTGGTGCAACCACTAATTCAATAGCAGGATGGAAGCAAGGCTGACTAAATTCTTCCACTGTATTATTTTTTCCCCTCTCAGAGCCATGAGAGGTGACAAGACACCTTTCTCTCTTTCCTTCCTTTTATGGCTTGGATATGAAGTGTCTCCCTAAAGACTCATATGTTGAAGGCTTGTTCCCCAGCTGGCGGATCCAATCATGGAGAGTTGGTTGGCCTCTGAGGATGGACCTTCAGGAAACCCAGAATTTTCTTTCTGTGTGTGTGTGTGTGTGTGTGTGTGTGTGTGTGTGTGTGTGTGCGCGCGCACGTGCACGCATGCACATGGACATGAGGGCATATGCATGTGGAGGCCAACAGTGATGATGGTAATCATCCTCAGTTGCTCTTCCGCCTTACTGCTTTGCGGCTGCTCTCTGATTAAGCCCAGAGCTTGGCGATAGAACTACTGTGGTTGGCCAGCTTGTTCTGAGGATTCCCAGGCTCCACCTTCTAGGGCTGGGATTACAGGTGGGCCTCCACGCTCATGCAGCATCTCTGAGCTGTGGATCTGAACTCCAGTTCCCTTCCTTCGTGGCAAGCACTTTAACCACGGAACCATCTCCCCAACCTCCAGATTTGTTTATATTTGCTTTCTTTTGTATGGGTTTGCATCCTTTGAAAACACTTAAAACATTAAAACCTACCCAAAAGAGATTCCTGAGAATATATCTGGGCCCCCAGTTTGAGGAATTCAAGAATTTTCTTCAAAGGGATGATGCATAAGTAAGGGCAGGGCCTTGGTATGAAGGAGCATTGACCCCATTGGAAAAAAGGGTAGAATTTCATGATGTGGTACCCATTCGTTGACTGGGTGACCTCTGGGGTAAAGATGTAATCCCTCTAGGCCATTCATTTTTCTATGTAACAAACAAACAAACAAACAAACAAACAAACAAGGAAGTAAATAGGGGCCAAATGCGATACAATGGCATGTATTTTGTGTGCTGTATCAGCCAGCATGAGCTGCAAGGAGTGGCAGCTGGGGAAGGCAACAGGTACCCAGTGTCTGGAGCTGTTTCTGGTTTAAATATCTATTGGGGGCGCTGGCAGAGGCAGGGGATGGGCTTTTGTTGGAATGCCATCTTTTCTGAAGATCAGGTAGTGGATGGGCCCCATCCTAAGTGTAATGCTTGGTAGAAGGTGAGATCACTGATTGACAATTTCTGCAGAGGGCCATGCTTGATATGGAACATGGTCGTGTGGGTGCCAAGAAACCTTGGATGCCCTTGCTCCCTTCCCCCAACCTCTGCCATGCTCTTCCTCTGCTAAGCAACCCCCAGTTCAATGTGCACTGAGATATATCTTTAGATTCAGGTGGGAAAGGTCTCTAGAATGAAAAATAATTCTTCCCTGAGGGTTGCCTTTGAAATCTCCATGTAGTAGCACTGGTCCCTTTCAGGGCCTGGGGAGAGGCAAGGGCTGTAATTCCATGAGGCTGTGTGGGAGAGAAGGGCTAGTGAAAAGGAATCAAATGTCAGGATAAAGAGTAGGTAGTCATGATGAGCTGTCAGAGGTGAGCCAGAGTAGAGATCTTGCCTGTGGTGGCCAGGACTCCACCAGGGGTTCCATGTTTCCCCATGTGAACAGGGGGCACAGGTCCTGGACTAAGAGAACATGTGGCTTTCGTGGCCCCTACCACCTTATTCTCTTCCCTAGAGCATTGATGGGATCCAGTTGTAACCTGAAAAGAATGGATCACCTTGTCACCTGCTGGCCCTCTGCCTCAGAGGCTTTGCTCGTCCCTCTTGTGCATGTTTAGGCCTGCTGCATGCTCGTGGTTATCATATGAACGCATATCAAGTTTGCATGGTGATAAAGAGTTGAAAAGACATTCGAATAGGAGCTTTTAGCCTGGGTGGTTGGGAAGGTATGGGGAGGGCAGTCAACTGCAGCAAGTCCCTACCATGAGTACAGCTGGAGACCACTCATTTCCACCTGAAGCCCAGATGCCATCTGTCTTACCATCCGGTGAGAGACTGTAGCATGGGCTCCCCACATATCCCTGAGCCCCGCTTCTTGTGCATGTGTTTGTGTATTTACAAGAGAGAGCTTATTTGAGCGTGTGTGCCTGTGGAGGTCCAAGGATGACTTCGGGAATCATCCTGATTGCTCTACATTCTTATTGCTTTACTCTGGGGTTTTCCAGGCTTTTCCTTTCAGGGCTGGAAGTGCAGGCTGTGGCCATATCCTTTGGATTTTTTTTTTATGTGGAATCAGAGGATCCAAACCCAGGTCATTTTTCTTGGGAGGCAAAGGCTTTAACTCCTGGGCCACCTCCCCAATCCTCTGGGCCCCTCTTTTCTGGTGTACCTATCAGCCTAGTTCAGAACAGCTTTTGCCCCTGCAGCTGACAGGTCCCAAGGTTAGGGCAGTGATGCCACGCCAGTGCAACAAATTCGCCGTCATTACTGCTCAGTAATTAACACTCCTGCTGCCTGCTTTGTGAGCAGATGTGAGAAATAGAGAGACCATTTGAATCCGCAGTCCATCAGTGCAGGTGGCATGGGAAGGCTGGGTTGAAATGAACCTATCTGTCATCCGAGGCTGACCATCCAGTGCGTGAGTTCTGCTCGTCACTTTGGAGAGACAGCGAATCACTGTCGGCTTTGATCATTTCAATTCCCGTCCTTCATGGTGTGGTGGTGAATGAGCTCGGTGCCATTTTCTAAAATATCAAGCATTTTTATACATTAGGTAGAGTGAATGGCAAATACTTGATGTAAAGTCTGCAGTTTTACTCCATAACCAGATTGTAAAATATGAACTGAATTAATCATAACTGCGAAGACTAATGGTACGTTTTCTCTTATTTTATCTTTAGTGCCTTTGTAGATCATGTTTTAAAACCTTCCACGTCTGGCGTTGGGAATGCAGCCGAGGCTTGGTAGTGGATGGCAAGAGGCAAAGGTCAGACCCGAGGCTGCGCAAATATTGTGTGCTGGATTTATTGTTTTAATTAAGAGCGTGGCAGTCCATCATAAAGTGTTTATGGCGTTTCTGCACAGGGCAGCGTTTTGAAATCAGCTGTTTTAATGAAAACATAATGTCATATCTGTCAAAGTTCTAAATATTTTGAAAGTGAAATATGGAAACAAGAACTTTAATTCTAGGTTTACTGAGATTAGCTCACTGAGTTGCTTTTAAATCCCTTAAGAGGGTCATATCATGGGTACCGAGTGGTTTCCTGCAGGTGACTAGAAAGAACAGATTCTAGGAGGTACTCAAAGCTGGTTATTTAGTAGTGAAAATACAAGTTGAAGGTTAATGTATCGAAAAACAAAACCATTATGGTCGGTGTTGGGGTTTTAGATTAAAGTCGCTATAATGGGTGTGCAGGGGCCTTGGTGCTGGGTTGTTTGGGGAGTCCTAATTGTGCCAAGGGGGAGCCCAGAGCCTCTGGGCGGGAGAGAAATGGATCCGCCCTTGTCCTTTTCCGGTCACGAAGCCTCGCCATCTCTGTGTTTGTGACTAATTATTTATAATGACCTCAAAGATGAGCTTTCCAAGCCGGGTTGTTCGCAGTGCTAGTAATTCTTTCTCGTGGTCGCTGGGTATCTGTCTCGACATGTCAGCCATTCTTGGGTACATTTGTTAGGGAGTCGGATAAAATATTTGTCTAATCTGGAAATTGTATTTTTAGCCGTATCCTTGTTGGAAACAGAAATTAAGTCTGTCATCAGATGCTGGGCCACCCGAGTTGACAGAGCAGAGGGATGTATGTGAGATTCTGTGCTATACTTGGTCAACTTTCATATAGATTGTATTCCACATTATTTTATTAACTTTAATATCTGCACTTCCCATTACCAGACATGCCCCTCATTCAAAGCACAGAGGCACAGTCCTCTAATCAGAAGTGACAGGCTATATACTTTCTCTCAGCCATTACTCGGTAGCCTAGAGCAAAGAACTATGTTGCCTTGAAAATGCTTTGAATTGGGTTATTTTTATTGAAGTATTAAAGTAATTCTTCAGATTTTAGGCTATTATTTAAGTACTTTTGGGAAAATACAATAACCTCCGGATAGTATAGGCTTTGTTACTTTAACCATCCAAGTCTCTAAATGCATCTTTTTAATGCCAGTTACATAAGCGGCTCAGAACTCATCTGGCCAGGCAAAGCTACGAGCATTCAGGTAATTATAGAAAATTAGTAGACTAAATTAGTTTAGGAAAGCACAAAAGTATAATATTAAAACTGCCCCCAACATAGGCCCTCCTTGCCAGGCTGGCAAGTGAAAAATGAACTTTTCGAATGATTTTGATCTTCACGCTGCTGTAATTTGACTGAAATAGACAATAGTTTGATGAAGAAAGCCAAACTGGAGAACGCAGTCATGATTTCACTGGTCATCCAACTCCAGGCTGCCAGAGATACCTGCTGTGAGCACCACAGCCAGGCCTGGACTCGACCCTGTGCATAGTGGCCAAGGACCTGTGGGTGCATGGCTGTGTTGTGGGATGTTTATGGAGGCTGTGATTCAATCTCAAGGAGGTTCTTACGGGCTCCTTTCTGGAGAGAACTCCATTTCGACAAAACTGTGCAAAATGAAGACTTCTTTATGTCCCCCGACTCACTGGCCCACGCCACTGGCACAGGCCCTGTGCAGTCATGCTTCAAGTGATGCATGTGCCACCCGAAGCTTCAGAGAACCAGTACCCAGGACATGCCCCGCCCATGATGTGTCGTCTTGTGCTGTCCTCCCTGTGCTGTTCTCCTCACCTGCCAGAAGTGGGTGGGTGGCAGGATGGAGGTGACACCCAAGGTTAGTGACATGGTGACATTCCATGCCAAGTCCAAGGGACCCAGTGGGAAAGGGTTCATCTCATTCCTTTCCTCTCATCACGTCACAGTGGGGTTTGGTGGCAGTTGGTCATGTGACCCAGAGGTGATACATTTTTTAAAGACATATTCAGTAAGAATAGCTTGGTTAACCAAAAACAGAAAATCAACACAGTACCACTGGAAAAAAACTAGAGCCTGTGGCTTTCTCATAATTCACTGTTTTGTTTGTGAGAGTCTTACTATGTACTCAGGCTAGCCTAAACCCTTGGTCCTTCTGCCTCAGCTTCTGGAGTGCTTGAATTTTAGCCATACTTACACACCTGGCTTATAATTGACTTTTGAGCATAGCAAAAGGGACAGAATTAACCATGTGCTCAGTGCAAAGCCAAAAATCTAGTAGGGAATCCCACTGTAAAATATTCTGGGATAGATCCCCAGCATAGGAACAAAGGGAATTAAAGTCATACTTTACTTGTAGGCAAAGGCAGCAAGCAGTGCGCTAAGCACCTGGGAAAAGCTCTTGGAGGATCCTTTATTATGTGTTTGTTTTGAGGATTCCTCTCCTCTCCATTCTGGCCCTGTGATTGTTAGCTGTGAAATAACCCGTCGTCCCTTGTTGGTAACATTGGTAATGTGTGCTCATCATTCCCTAATGTTTTCCCAAATTTCCCAAATCCCATACAAACAAAAGGAATGATTTGTTCTGATCAAAAAACTGCTTTTAGATAGCTGGTAGCTGAGCATGGCTGTTTTTCTCCTTTTTTCCATCTAGGTAATCAGAGAAACCCTATGGTACAAGAGGCTGCAAAGCTAATACATACTGACTATTGGATCACATAGATGCTGGGCAGATACCTGCCTTTTTGAATTCTCAGATTCTGCAGGTCTTAAAAGAGTAAGAAGTTAGCATTTATTTTGTTAAACTGCTAAAACTGGGGGCTGCTTGTTACCGTTGCACGCGCCTAACCTACTCTAACTTACACACTTCTCTAGAACCTGCTTTAATGGCGCTTCTCTTCCCTTTTCTTTCTACCATTTTGGTTTTTCATCCTCTTCGGTTTAGCTCTGTGATGACTGACTCTCCGTGAAGCCATTTGTGATCTTTGTATTAGGGATGCAGTGTGAAAATGAATTGTATTGCTTGTGTAGATGTCACCACTGGCTCCTTCTGGCTGAAATTGACTGTAACAAGTGGTTGGAGTTTCCACTGGAGGGTAATTTATATTTATTTGAGCTGCCACCAAGTCCTTATTTAGTTTGCATAAACTACCCAGGACAGGAGAGGAATCTCCCTGGACCCTGTTTATCTTGTAAAAGTAGAGCTTGCTGGGGAGGGGAGATCACAGCTCACATGGACTCCTCTCCATCCCTTTTAGCGATGAATAATCAGTCATCAGGAGAGGGGATTAAAAAATAGATTTATTGCTATTTCTAAAAGTCAGAAGCAGAGATGAGTAAACACAACAACAGATGTATAAGAATGTAAGTAGAAACACTATTTTACAATAACATGTACTGAAACACATTTATGTACTGGAAACTATGAAAAATAGCTCTCTTTAAATGATTTAACATTTGCTCTCTCTTATATACCGTTGAGCTTCCAGGGGGAGAACAAAGATACTTGTAGCTCTCTGAGCTCTCGTGAAAACCTTTTCTCCAAACCTTCTGGAATGTTCTGTGAAACAGTATGTGGTTTGAGAGGAAACAGGCTTGTTTTCAGTGTGCGTGGAATTCTGTCTCATCTCCCCATCTCCCCCACAAGGGGGATCATTACAGGGCTCAGGGAGCCCACGCCAGAGAATGCAGTGAAGGTCGAGGGAGGGGATGAATGAGTGTTGGACAGATGCTTGGCTGTGATGTTTACTCCTTTTTCGAAAAAGAGGGGAGCTGGCTTCTCAAGGGGAGAACTGCCTCCTGCCTCTTAGAGAACCTCTTTAAGAAACTCCCTGGTTTCTTACTTTGCAAAGGCCTGAGCATCAAGTTATGCTTGGTGGAAAAATAGGTCTCATTCCAGTTGCCTCTGCCATAGTCACGTCTAGATAGACTTCCTAGTTCCTGAAGATAGGTATTTTTGGTAGTGTCTCAAAAAAATTTGGTTTTGCTGGAAAGTTTTAACTTGGAGTCTCCCTCCCCTCCCCTTTTTCTCTCCTCCCCTTCCCTTTCCTCCCCTTCCCTTTCTTTCCCTTCCCTTCCCCTTCACCTCTCCTTTCCTCCCCTTCCCTCCCCTCCTCTTCCCTTTCCTTCTCCTCTCCCTTCACCTTACCTTCCCTCCCTTTCCTTCCCCTCTCTTTCACCTCCCCTTTCCTCCTTTTCCCTCCCTTCCCCTCCCCTTCCCATTTCCTTCCCTCCTTCCTCCCTTCCCTCTCCTCCACTGTCCTCCCCTCCCCTCCCTTCCCTTCTTCTCCTTCTCCTCTCTTTCTCTCCTTCTTCGCTTTCCTTCTTTCTTTCACGAGAAAGGGTCTCCCTATGTAGTTGGAATTGGCCTGAAACATACCATGAAGCCCAGGCTGACCTGAAACTCTATGTAGGTCAGGTCAGTTCTGAATTTATTGTGTAATCCAGGCTGGCCTGGAACTTACAGCCCTCCTGCCTCAATCTCCTGAGTGCTAGAATTCCAGAGTGTGCCACTGCACTGGCTGGCTTTGGAATCATCTGGAGGACTTTACAGGCCAGTTCAAAGCTGGCAGAGTGACTCCTGGCAATGACTCAGTGGCTCAGAGTTTGTGATGGCTACACAGTGTCACAGAGTCACAGAAATGAGAAGACAGCTGGCCAGACCCATCTGGTTCATGTTCTGCCCGCGAGTATCTTAGGTCTCTTCGCTGCGACTCCACTGTGTATCTTGGGTATGGGTAGCTTTGGGGTTCTCTTTAGCTGAGTCCAGCCTAGAGAGTGCACAATAGTTGGGGATGGATTGCACCACCTGAGCACTCCCATTGCAGACTTGGTTGAGATGACCCAATTTCTCCTTTTCGTTCTTTCCTGGGCATGGTTTAGATTCCAGAGTTCTGGTTTCCACCAGCCTTTCCCGCCCACCCTCATGTAATTAGCCAGACCGTTTCCCTCAGTAATGTGATCTGAACAGAACTGACATATGATCAAATAATTCCCCTCCAAAAATGAAGATGAAAATGTCAGTATTTGGAGAGGGAGAGGTAGACTGTGTGGCTTCACAGTCTCGGTTCTGCACACTTCAGACCGCAAGAAGGTGTGCGCGTGCATACGTGCACATGGGCGATGCCTCATTTTGGAATGCTGTGAGCTAGAAATTGATCTCATAGGTGTGTGCTAGGCTTTCCAGTTGCATATTTGGTTTCAGTGCTAAACCGGCCGATTCTTTTTCTCTGCTGCAGTGGCGTGAAGCACTCTCCTTACTAATGGAATATTAAGGACCGCATAATTAGCCACCTTAATAAATTTTTTCCAAGATGAATAGGCAAGTTTGGCTTTCTTCAGAAGAAAACATTTCCTTCCCTAATGGTATTCCGTGGGAAGCTATGGAGAGAACAATGAACAGAAACATCTGGAAATATATTAAGATATATGTGCATATATTGGACATTAGCAACATACACTCAGCAGATTGGGAATATGCTTCAAAATATTTCAAACATTGTTGACCTTTGTTATATAATCCTGGGCTCGGGGAAACCTATTTGCATAGACTTAGCAATATATTGTAAATAACTACATAGGACAGTGTGTATTTTTCCTTAAGATGCAGTATTATAAGCAAGACATTAAATTATGCCGATCAGACAAAGCAACCAGATCTCAACATTTTTTTATAGTGCATTCTATTGGGAAGACATCCTGCTTCTAAGAAGCACATGCATTACTGCCTGATTCATGGGGTGACACGTGGCATATCCAAATGCGTTATGGATCTCTTAGGAATAAAAGCAACACAGCAAAACCATCACCTTGGGATGTTCATTGACTGAATATTTTACAGACACACTCCTTTTATATTTATATAATAATTTAGTGTTATGACAATTTTTTTAGCAGAGTCGGCAGTTTTTCTTTTTTATAATGGTATTATATTTGTGAGCCTATTAAGTGCATATGGGATAAACTACAGAAAAAAGTATTTTTCATAATTCCTCAGGGTGCCTGTAGTAAAGGAGAAAAAGAAAACCAAACAAACAAACCAACAACCAAAAAAAAAAAATCACAAAGAAAACCCCAACCATGAAATCAACCCCACCAAACATATCAGTTTAGAAAAATGTTAATAAAAGGTCAAGCAGAGCTTTGTAATGTTTAACACTGCAGGAGTGGCAATGTGGAAGTCCTGGTTTGAATTGTGTGTGGAGAACATATGGGTGTGCACGAGGCTTCCTGCAGGAATGTAGCATCTAATGTCCCTTCTGAAGGAAGACCCACCCTGGGGTCAGCCTGGCAGGTTTTCAGCAAAGCATCCAACTTCCAGGTGGCTTCTGGGGCCCCAAGGACCCTGTTGACTCCTGGTGTCTACATGTGGATATGTTGGCACTGCCTATTCCCAGGATCCAGGGGTACAAATGGTGAAAAGTTGGGGATATACTTACTTTATTCCATCCTGTGAGGCAGAAAAGCACAGCCACCTCTCTGAAGTAAGAACAGGCAGGTGTGTATGACAGAAGTGGCAAACCTACTGAGGAGGTGCCCGGGCTTGCAGCATGGCTGGGATTCCCTCCCCACCCCTCCACTCCACTCTTGCCACCGGCAGATCAGGTAGAAAAAGAAGAAGCTCTACTTCATTTTTTCTTTTTTCAAAGAACTTATAAAAATGCAAACACTAGAGCCTGGCTCTTTTTTTTTTTTTTTTTTAAAGCATCTGTGTGCCTTTTACCATGTTTCAGGCAAACCCGAACACTGTGATTCTGACTGGCCTCAAATTAAATTTCCTCAAAATAGAAATGTTCTCTGTGAAGAGTGGACAGAGAGCAGTGACTGGCTTGGAATGGATACAATCTGACTCTCCAAAGGGTGGAGGCCCAGGCACTCAACACACCCGACCATGGCCACCAGGGCTGGTGGTCTTAGGACAGGTGGTTTTAGGACAGATGCACAGGAGATTGAGTACTCTCTGTGTCCAGGGTAGCTTAGTTCTGTCCCTAACGTTCCATTCATTTACAGATGGAAGGGGAGCATCCTTAGAGTCCGGGTCTGGCTCCCACTTGTAGGAAGGAAGGTGGGGTCTTAGAGGGTTCGATAGAGTTTTCCAACAGTGACTTTTTTTTTTCTCTCTGGGGTGTCCTGAACATCTCTTTCCTCTGGACCAAGTCCTAAGCTGGGGGTCAGGTATATCCAGGCTGCCAAAGCGTACTGTCCCACTGTCGAGGATCAGAGGACACTCCCAATGAGTGTTTGGTGATGATGGGAAGGGAAGCAGGGAGGACGCATGTGCATGTGACAATGTGATATAGCCTGGCTGTGCAAGATCAGAACCATCTCCATTTACAGCTTTGATGATTTTGCTTTTTTAATTTTAACTTTGCACATGCACGCAGGCTCTCCCTGCCACTGCATGCTTGTGGAGAACAGAGGACAACTTTTGGTTGTCTCCTTCCATTGGGAAGGTCCAGAGGGTTTATCTCTGGTCACTTTTGACAAACGCTTTTCCCTGGGGAGCCATCTCACTGATCTCATACCGGGTTTGGGAAAGTGCATTTTGACATCGCAAATGTCACATCTGCCTTGATGGTTTTGTGTGTGTGTGTGTGTGTGTGTGTGTGTGTGTGTGTGTGTGTGTATGCCATGTAAGGCGTAAGGTGGGAACAGTATGCAATTGGGGGCTGGGCGGATCCCTAAGCTTTTAGGGTAGTTGACTTATCTCATTACTCCTTCAACGTGCTCTGCCTCTAGCCGCAGCCTCCTACAGCAGGCAGCATCATATCTGGTTCCCACCCTTCAGCCTGAGGCCAGAGCAGCGCACTTAGTCCACCAGCTTTTTTTTTTTTCATGTCAGAAGGGTAATGTGCTGATGTCGTTACAAGGTTTGTGGGAGGTACATGTCATGCAAGTGTGTGAACATCCAGTCATCATGCTTATGTACCGGGAAAGGATCACACAGCTCAGTTTTACGGAAGACATCCCGGGGCCGTCCAGAACCTGAGCATTCCCCACACGGAACTAGGTCTAGTTCTGTGGTTCTTCAGTCGGATCCCCCTGGCCACTGGTCATTTTGCTTTCTCCCAGGGCCACCCTTGAGCTTGAAGTGCTGCTCGATGGAAGACACATTGGAACTTCAAAGTTGTTCCCCTAGGAATGTATCCTTTGGGGGGCTTATAGCACAGGGTGTGGATTCCACACCTGCCATTCCCAGGGGGTCCTTGCTACTTGGATTTCCTTCTCTCTTTTTCTTTTCATGTATGTGTGTATGGTGTGCGTGCGTGCATGCGTGCGTGTGTGTGTGTGTGTGTGTGTGTGTGTGTGTGTGTGTGTGTGCTGTATATAAGAGGGTACTTTAGCATGTGTGCCTGTGGAGGCCCAAGGGTAACTTTGGGAACCATTCAGAATTGTTCTACCTCCTTATTGTTTTTCTCTGGGATTTCCCAGGCTCTTTTTCATCACCTTACCCACTGGACATTTTTACACAGGTTCTTAGATCCGAACTCAGGTCCTTTGGTTGTGAAGAAAAGGCTTTAAGCCCCGAGCCACCTCTCTAGTCCTTTATTTCTTTCTCTAGATTTACCATGACTCATGCTTCTCTTTTGATCTTGGCCTGAGCAGGACAAGAGTGGGGCAGGATCTCCGGAAATTCCTGTCCATCTCTTCGAGCCCTGTAAGGAATTATTAGAAGACCAGCATTCCTGCTTGAAAATGTGTCTACTTTTGGGGAACCTGAGGGTGATGGAGGTGATTGAGGGGCCTCCTCACCAAGTCTAGGCCAGCCTTGTAAAGCGTTGGGGGTTCAGGAGGTGTTTCTGACTTTTGGAGAGTCCCCATCTAACACAGGCTGGCCACTCCTCCACGTGTCTTCCTTCTCACATCCAGCGTGGGGCTTTCCTAGAAATGTCCTGGATAGTTTCTAAAGTGTCCTGCTGGTGGGATAAGTGGGTCAGTGTGACCCATCACTTCTTTCTAATGAGCCTCATGCTGATCTTGTGGACCGGGTGCGGCCAAGCATCAGTTTTGGAATCCAGTACAATTATTGTAAAAAAACAAACAGACAATGTCTGTGCTTCTGTTTTTAAGTTTCAACTTTTCTCCTTCTCCTCTCTTCCTCCTCTTCCTCCTCTTTGCAGTCTTGGAGATCAAACCCAGGGCCTGTAGAGGGTCCATGCTAGACAATATTCTACCTACTATTGAGCCTATTCAGGGTTACTCACTGGTGGCTTCTGGACACATACTCGATTGCTGAGCCGTTTTTGTCCCTGGTTTTTCACTGATGAATTCAAGGCAAGCTGAGTTACACCCCCAGCTTCTAATTGGTAGATTTTTAGCTAGACACTGTGGCATTGAGTATATCCCTACTGGTGAGTTCTAGGTAAGGGCTCTACTACTGAGCCATGCCCCCAGCCCCACACTGGTGGATTCTAGGCAAGCCTCAGCTACTGAGGTACATCTCCCATCCCCTTCCCTGTATTGAGACAGAGGAGTGGAGGAACACTGGTTGGGGCTGATTTCCAGAGTAGTGATGTGCCCTGAGAGAGGCTCCTTTGGCATGGAACTCCTTGAGGGTCTGAAAGGTCAAAGCCAAGGCAAGGGAATCAACTCTTCACCCACCATTTCCCTGCATATGGAGATCACTGGGAACACAGACCCTTGAACTCGAGGCTGTTTTTCTGTGTCTCCTCGCCCTTGAGCCCTCCCTTCCCCCAGGAGCAACGCAGTCTTTGGTATTCCTTGGTCTGCATAACCACTGATGCCTGGGTGCTCCTGAGGGTGTCACCCGCCAGGCAGCTCTGGGGTCCTGAAGGAAGGGGCAAAAGTCCAAGGGTGTAGGTTTTGGCCTCAGATGTAACTCTCTCAGGTATGGGTCTAGCTGATCAGGCTTCTGGCCCCACCCCCTCCTGTAATGTGTTACTAGTACCATGGTTTACTTCACCGTAGCCTGACCATACCTTTATCCCCCTGCTCATCATGTCACCAGAGTCTCAGTATCACCTGGGGCGATCAGCGCTGTATTCCAGGTGGCTTATCTCAGAAGTGGTTTTGCCCAGCGCTGCCAGCCTGCCAAGTGTCCTTACTTCAAGCCTGCTAGCATCGTGGGCTCTGCAGACCATCTCTGCAGGCAGCTCCTTCTCGGTGTTGGTTGCTCCCAGCATCACCCAGGGAGCTTTTCTTGGAAGATGTGTTGGCAGTGTAGCTAAGAGTCACCCAGGCCCAGAGCATGGATGGCTGTCTTCTCCCCCGCATGAGCCATGTGCCATTAGTTCTCAGCTCTACCAGAGAAGCCTTGCTGTGCTCTAGACATGTCACTAGCAGAGATGAGCAGAGATGTCTACTTTCACTAGTTCCTTGCTTCATTTGCCAAACACTTTGTCTGCCATGCGCCAGGCATTGTCCTGAGGACCAAGGGCAGAGCAAAGGAGTTCAGTTCAAATCCCCGTGTTTAAGTGTCCATCCTGGGCTACAGGGCAAGAACAATGATCATGGATGGAAGCACATGTGCCCACTTGTGGCCCTTTTGCTGAAGTGGCCAGAGTACAAGAACCTTCTCGTCTAGCTATGGGTGACTTCGTGGGTGATGCTGGCTCTGGGCTGTGGCTCCGGACAGCCGGGATACCTTGGGATACCTGGGTGGTGTCAGAGGAGGCTGCTCTTAGTTAGCTTCTGTGACACTCTGCCTGCTCACTGGGCTCATCCTGAATTACCTTGGATGGTATAACAGTGTGCAGGACAATGCTTTGGGAATGTTTTTTATTAGTAGTATATGTCAATTGTACTAAGCAATGAGCTTCGTGGCGACATTTTCATTAACATAATATATTTTGATCACAGGCACTGCCTGTTACCCTCTGTTGCCACCCCCATGCCTCCCACTGTTCCCTGTCATCTACTCAGATAGTCCTTTGTCTACTTTCATGTCTTTCTTTCCTTCATTTAAATCTAGATTCTGCACATAAGACAAACCAGCAGTATCTGTCTAAGTCTGGGCTACCATGATGATCTCCGGTGCCACCCCCTTTCCTGAAAATGGCACACTGTGAGCATATGCCATACCTTCTTTATAAGCTCATTTATCGATGGGCATCTAGGCTAGGGTGAATAGAGTCAAAATGAACTCAGATGTGTAGGTATGTCTGCTATTTGATGACATTGATTCTTTCAATATGTCGCTTGGAGTATCCCATTGCATTGCATTGCATTGCATTTCTCCACTCCACTCCACTCCACTCCACTCCACTCCACTCCACTCCACTCCACTCCACTCCACTCCACTCCACTCCACTCCACTCCATTCCCACTCTGTTCCACTCCATCCCATCTCTTCTATCCTCTTCTAGCAGTTTATGCCATTCCATTGTTTTTTCCTCCTTTAGAACCAGCCAAACAGATGTACATAGAGACTGTACTGATTTACACTCCCACCAGGAGTCACCAGGGCTTGTCCTTCCAATCATCCTTGCCAGCATTTGTTGTTATTGTTGTCTTGATGCTGTCCACTCTGGCTGAGATGAGAGGGACTCTTTCTGCTTTGCTTATTTGTAAAAGTGCTGAACACTCACGTGCTCATGGCGCTGGTCCTTCTGTAGAGAAGAGTCTGTTCTATTCATTTGCCCACTCGTTGGGTTGATGACTTGTTCTTGTGGTGGTTGATGTTTTGAGTTCTTCATGTATTATGGACACAAATGATTTCCTCCCTTTATCCTGCTGATTTTTCTCTTTTTAAATTAAGTTTTTGGGAGACAGAGAGCGAGAGAGAGCGAGAACGAGAGCGAGAGAGAGAGTGAGAGAGAGAGAGAGTGAGAGAGAGAGAGAGAGAGAGAGAGAGAGAGAGAGAGAGAGAGAGAGAGAGAGAGAGAGAGGCAACACTGTGTGTGCCTGTGGAAGTCCAAGGGTAACTTTGGGAATCATCCTGGATTGCTTCTTCCTCCTTTTTGCTTCACTCTGGGATTTCCCAGGCTCCGCCTTCTGAAGCCGGGAGTAGGGGCTGCTGCCATTTCTGTCCAGCATTTTTACTTGGGATTTGGGATCTGAACTGAGATTATTCTGCTTATGAGGCAGAAGTTTAACCCCCGAGTCATTTCTCCAGCCCACCACTCTCTTATACATACCTTATTCGAGACAGATAGATTCTCTGTTTAGAAACTGGGAAGATCACAGTCTGGAGTCCTGGATGTCTATTTCCACACAGTCGTTTCATTTCTTGGAGCCTTTGTGACCATTCCCTGGATGGGAAATGTGATGCCCGCTGGACTCTCCAGCCACCTGCCACCATTCTGTTTGGAAGGTGATGCACTTGGGAAGTCACAAGTTTCCTCAGAAATGAGGGATTCAGTTAATTGTGCATTGGGAATATTGAGCCAGGGAGGTGAAGATGCAGCGTCATCGAATGAGGTTAGCGGGGGAAAACAGAGACTATAAACTCCATATAAACCAAGCATGCTTATCTGAACCCCAAAAGAAAGAAGCCATGGAGATCCCTGGGCAATCTCCTAATCTGGAAAAACATACACAAGGCCATTTTGTTATTACTTTTATTTGTGTATGTGCATGTGTACTCGTGTGTGAATGCATGTATGAATATGTATGTGCTTGTATGTGTGTGTGTGTGTGTGTGTGTACAAGAAAGAAATTGGTTGTGTGTGCTGTGGAGGCTTGAGGTAACTTCGGGAATCATCCTGGATTGCTCTACCTCCTTATTGCTCTGTTCTGGAGTTTTCCAGGCTTTGCCTTCCAGGTTTAGAATTACTGACTGCTGCCATATCTACTTTTTTTTTTCTAACATGAGATTTGTAACTCAAGTAATTTGCTTGGGAGAGAAAGGTTTTAACCACTGAGTCATCTCTCCAGCCCAATATTATTATTATTATTATTGTTATTTTTATTGTTATTGTTATTATTATTATTATTAGTTACATAGTCTAGGTTGATCTTAAACTTTCAATCCTCCTGCCTCAGCTTCCTGAATGTTGGGATGACAGGCCCACACCCTCATATCTGGCCACTGGAAACTTCTGACTATTGCTTCCTCAGAGTGACCCTCCTTGACTTCCTCTTAAGGAAAGCTTCATTCCCCCAGCCTGGACAGCTTGGGCAGCCTGCATCCCCCAGTGTGAATTAGAGCTCCAACTGCTCTACCCTCTCATTGCCACCCGCTCAGTGACTGCAGGCTTGCCCGGTGTCGGTGATCACCATGCTTCTAGAACACATCCGAGGATGTGCCCCTAGAGTATCTGACAAACCAACACTATCACCCACTGCGGGTGGGAGAATGTGATTGGTGTGGTGATTCTAGAAAAATCACCAGAAGCCATTTCTCTCATCAACAATGGATAGGAAATTGTCAAATGGAGAAAGGTAGAAAACATCAATTCGGGGGCAGGGAGAGAAAAAGGCTTGAAAGCCCATCTGTCCTCATCATTATTTGGAAGGCTATCCGAGTCTTATTTCTGTGTGTATATAAAGCACAGTTACATTGTTAGTACCTTGCTTTTTGCTACAGAACAATGTGTGATGGAAAACCCTTACCCGTTATTAAGTGCATTTCTGCAATGTACTCTCAAAGAATATTATCCTAGCTCTTTATCTATGCTATATGTATATACATGGAATACATGTATTCGTTTGTCGTTGCACATTATTCTAGTAATCTTGAGTAAACTGCATGGCCATGTCTTCACATACATCTGTGATCCGTTCCTTTGGAAGTAGAATCTTTGAGTTATACATTTTGCTTTTATTTTTTCAAAGATCTCACTGTGTAGCTCAGACTGACTTGCAACTTCCCATCCTGCCTCAGCCTCCCAAATGCTAAAATTAGAGGTGTGCACCACCTTGCCCTGCAGGATCATCTATTTTAAGGAATTTTGGTAATATTTCCAAGCTACCCATGTGAGCTGTGTTAGTTAAGCTAACTCAGTGCCGGTGATATAGAAAGAGAATTCTCCATCCCTTGACATTCTCCCTTGTCGTTTTTTTTTTTGTCTTTACCAATATAGAGACAGACAGATCTCTCATTCCTGTTTTGATTTGCATATGTTTGATTACTAATAAGGCTGGTTATCTTTTATGTGTATTTATCCCTTGTGTTTATTCTTTTGTGAATGGAAATTCTTATCCTTAATTCATTCTTTTCCTATTGAAATGTTTGTTATTCATTTGTAAGAAAGCCCGCTGCACCAGCAGCATTCATTTTTCTTTTATATAGATTGAAAATATTTTTTCCTGGTCTTGGTTTGCCTTTCAATTGCAAAATTATATATTTTTTTCATAAGAAGGACCTTTTCAATTTGGACAATTCACATCTAGCTATCTCTGTTTCCTTTCTAGCTTCTGCCTTTTGAATTGCACACAGAAAGAATTTCCTCCTTGCAATTGATACAGGTCCTTTGTGGTTGACTAAAAAATTCAAATCTTTAATTCCTTTTTTTTTTTTAAAAATGTGTAGTATCAAAGAGGGCACCAGTTTTATTTGTATTCTTGTAGAATAGTAGATTGTATCCATATCTCTATCTTTTAACTAGTATTTTCACATCAACAGGACATACTTTTATGCTAAAATACAAATGTCTAGATTTAAGGGGGCATTCTGTTCATTTTAAATATTATTACTTTCCATAGCAAGTCTTTTTTTTCCACCTACTCAATTTTTCACCAAAGAAAAAGTTTTTTGGAGATTTGTTCACCTATTTTTTAAACAAAGTTTATTTAATATGACAAAATAACAAAATTTAATGGAATTTTGCCTGGGGTTGTATTTAAGTTAATGGATTGGACGAGTGAAAATTTGCATGCCAACAATGTAGAATGTTTCTGTCCAGGACCTGACATATCACCTTCCACTCTTAGCAAGCCTTAAGACTACCAATAACCCTTTATTTAGTAATTTCTCCTTTAATGACATGGTCTAAATCATATGGCCAAAAAAGCTTTTGAGTAAAGGTCTCAGTTACAGCATTAGCCACAATGATGAACTCAGTACAGACACTTTAAACAGTAATTGAAGATGGTAAGATACCTTGCTACAGTAACAACTTAATATATCATGCAGCCCTTAACAAAGACAGCTACCAGCTTGTTTATGGAAGAACTTTTATTTGAATGTTAGATGAAAAATCAGGGTTTGTACAAATAACCTAGTTTTGGAATATGCACAGATCATCCCATAATGGAAGGTTCATCACAGTGGAGAAAAAGAAACTAAAATGGTTAGTTTTAATTTGAGGCGTTTCTGTACCTTATACTATTATTTTTTTCTGCCACTTGCAAGTGTCGGTGTTCTGCTTCTTGGTGGGCAGCATCCTAAGGAAGCCAGCCCTGCTCTGCGGCTGCAGCCACCGGTCGTCCTGGCTCCCCGCAGCCGCCAGCCTCGCCTGGCCCGCAATCCTTCCGGGAGGCGCCGGCCGCCGCAGTTCCGCACGCGGCCGGAGGGTGGCAGTGTCCGCTCGCAGACTCGGGGCTCGCGGCGCGCTGACCTTTGTCAGCCCGCGCAGCCTCTCGTTTATCACTGATCACAAGAGTGGAATGAACATATTTACTTGTGTTTTGCTTTCCACTTATAATATCTAGTGGCATGGGAGGGAAATGAAAACAATTGTTCATAGGGGAAATTTATGAGCTTCATCTGGCTGCGTGATTTCCGCGTTGCCCCGCCGCCGCCCAGGGACCCGAGTGCTGTTCCATCCTCAGGCCGGGAGAGAGGCGCCTTCCCCGGTGCTGGGAGCTCGGCGGCGCGGGCTCCGCTGGCCTGGCCTGGGGCGCAGGTCTTCCGTCGAGTTTGCAAAGAGCCTACGGAGGTCTCTTGTTTGAAACGCGTGTGTCGTCTTTCGGGGTGGCTGGGGAGCACTTTGGGATGCACCCCACCCCTCAGGAGTTTGTCTGGGCTTGTTCTGGAAAGCTGGGACATCGACGATGTCTTCCTTTAAGGAGCCAGGGCCCAAGCAGGTCTCCTGCTGACCCTCTGGTGCCTTAGGAAGTCCTCCAAGATCGAGATCTCTCTCTCTCTCTCTCCGTGTGTGTGTGTGTGTGTGTGTGTGTATGTGTGTGTGTGTGTGTGTGTGTGTGAGAGTGTGAGGCCCTAGCCAGGTCCTGAGATTTTGAGGAGCCCCCCGAGGACAGGGAGGATGGAGGGTTTTGGTATGTTCCTTCGGGAGCAGATGATGAGGTGGGGACCTCTCTTCCTTCCAGCCTGGCTTACTTGCAGAACCCCAAGTCCTGGGCAGAGGGAGAGGAGGTTTTCACCAGCATGGAGGGAAGGTAGGAAGGACAGTAGCCCTCTTTTGAATCCAGACCCCTTAGGTTTCAGGTTCACAGAACTTTTGTGCCTGAGAAACTGGAGCCAACTCTGCCTATGTTCAGCCACAGGCAGAGGCTACGGATTGAGGACTGAACCAGGTTCCCGATGAGCCCCTTCCTCTCCGCCATGGACTGTGTCATGCAGAGTCTCAGTAAAGGACTCCAGGTATTTCCATTTGAGCCTGGCTGTACCACAGGAGGTGTGTGTCAAGAACAAAAGCCAGACCTTCTTTGCCCATGCACTCAGCTTTAGAGTGTGGAAAAACTGAGATACCAATATGCATCCACGGCATGGGCTCTCTGCAGTGGCCTCTCCCTGTGGCTGATGACTTTGGCAACGCCAGAAAGGGTTGTCCTAGGACAGGCTAGGCTGCCTGTTCTGCTTCCTCTCTCCCTGCCTCTCTTTCCTGGCCCTTTCTCTACCTCCATTTCTGTGCTTCCCTTTTCTCTTGCTTTTCTTTTCCTCCCTCCTTCTTTCCTGTCACTTCTACTCTCCTTCCCTTCCCTTTCCTTCCCTTTCCTTTTCTTCCCTTTCTTTATTCTCTCCCTTCTCTTTCCCTTCTCTTTGTCCTTTACCTTTCCAGTCTCTCCGCTTTCCCTCCATTCCCCCTTTCTCTTCCCCTTCTTCCTTATTTCCTTTCCTCCCTCTCTCTCTCCTCTCTTCCTCTCTCCCCTCTGTCCCTGGGTCCCTCCCTGTCTTCTCCCTTCCATTCCCTGCTGGGGGAGATGTTCCTTGCCTGGGAGATCCTTGTTCCCTGTCAGCAGGCCAGACACCCCTCCAGCTCTCTGTGGAGATGTCACCTGACAAGACAGTTACTGTCCTGAGACATTTTGGAGGAAGCGCCCCTCCCATGTGGCTCCTCCTAGGTACACACAGGCCAGCCTTGGGTGCCATCAGCCTGGCTGTATCCCCAGAGCTCTGAGTAGAACCTGAGTTGCCACACGTGTCTCCATTCACCCAGGCTCCTCCCCCACCCTGCCCTGCAGCAAGCATTGCTCAGGCAGAAACCTGCCAGGGAGCTGTCTCACTCTTAGTATCCAGTATCCTGCACTACCAGCAACACCACAGCTCCCGCAGCACTCCTGTCTGTGACTTGCAGGACCCTTCCTCAGGTCAAACAACCTGCGTCTTTCCCCAGCTGTCTTAGAATCAAATTACTCAAGACCACTAATGCCTAGACAATGAACAATTTGTAAGAAATTGTTATCTTTGCCTACAAGATGAGAGGTCTCTGTGAAGCTGGGGAAAGCTGTCAGCCCATGTGAACAAGTCTCCGGAGGCTGCAGCATGCATCTGCCTGCTGCTCCCAGGCTGCAGATGCAGCCAGCAGCCCATCCTTCCACCTAATGGCAACATTACCCTGTCTCGGTTGGGTCTGAGCACTTACCGTGGGGCTTCTGGTTTTCTTGTCTCCTGAGGGTCGTATATAAAGATGGAGGACAGGGAGAACTTGGAATGTTTCACTTTTAACATTTATAGTTAAGTTTAGCATTTCTGTTTTCTTTGAAATAAAACTCAACTTTGAAAATTATTTATGGATTCAATAACATATGTTTGGGTTCTTGAACCCCATTTTCTTGGTTCTTCTCATGAGCAGAATCGTCCCGCAGCTAATTATAACGTACAGTATTTTCCCAGTAGTCTTACAATCAAATTATTCAAAATTACATTTCTTTATTGCATATTGCTAAAACCCAAGACAAGCAAACATCAAGATAATAAACAATTATTTATTGCAAATTATTACCTAATATATAAGATTAACAGCTTGTAACTATTAAGATTAATACATGTGGTAAACTGTATTTATTATACTTATTTTGGAGCAAATATCTTTGTATAAAACATATGTTTATGTATTGCAATTAATGAGAAAAAGTGTAAGATGAACAATTTACATTGGGTTTTGTTTTTAGATTTATGCACACCGTAAAGCTTATTTATCGCACTTATTAAAAGTATTTAATGACGGACTTTTAGATGCTATATTTTTAATGCGCAAATATAAACTAAAGGAGTGTTAAATTACAAAATAGAAAATTATAACTGAAGTCAAAGAATCTAACTATTTTCTGCCGTAAATCTGCTTTAAAAAGATTATCGCCGAAATTACCAAATCTTTAAATAGTGGCCTTTATAGTACATAATGAGTTTCAGTGAGTTATCCTTTGAAACGCTTTTTTTTTCATCATTAAAACTAAACCCAACATCTTGCTCTTCAAGATAAATGTAGCTAGAAGCATAAACACCGAATCGTTCCATTTTATGACGAGAAGTCACATTGGAGAAAAGAAGACCGAGCCAGATGAGACCCAGGCAGCCTCAGGGGGCGACAACCTAGAAGGAAAATCAAACTCCGAGAACTGGTGGCGCCTTAGCCTCTTGGGGATTGGGGGGGTACCTTCACCTTAACTTCCCTGGCCCGGCTTCCGCGCTGGGAGCCGTGGCAGGTGTACCTCCAGATGTTTCACAAAGGTGATTCTGCTCTATTAGAATAGATCTGATACTGACCAAGCACTTCCTTCTCTTGAGGTTCAGACCTCCTCGGTGCTCCAGAATACTTAGGAGGAATATTCCAGGAGTCAGCGGGTGAGTGAAAGCAACTCCTTGCTTAGCTCCTTTGTCCTTGGATAAACTCTTTTATCCACCTGCCCAAATTTGGGTCTATTCGTGTTCACAAATATTGTAGCCACCAGTAATGAAAATGAATAATGCCTGGGGAGAAAGTGCCACTCCCCTGTCCCCCCCCCCACTTGCTCCCGAAGGGCAGGGTACTTCTCTCTGTCCCCACGGTCAGTAGCTTGTCCCTTGATGTGCTAAAGTATCTTGTCTGTCAGTCGAGGCTGGAATCTTGAGTCAGGTCTCACCCTCGAAGAAGATGGTGATGAAAGCAGTTAGTGCTGCTTCCCCCTTGGGCAGCAATGGACCTCCAGAATGGGGGTTCTTGTGCAGCTACTTGGGGACCTGGGATGTGCCATGGCTCCTGGGACCTCCACGCAAACTTGGTTAGCACGATTGCTGGCTTGACAGGATCTGGAATCAGCTAGGAGGGAAACCTCCAGGCACCCCGTGAGGGACTGTCTAGCAGGATGACAGAGGTGGGAAGACCCGTATCTCAGTTACTCTTTCTGTTGCCATGAGATTACACTCACACAACCAACTTAAGGGAGAAAGAGACATATTTAACTTACAATTCCAGAGAGGAGGTACAGTCCATTTTGGGAGAAAAGGCATGGCAGCATCAGAAGTTGTAGCAACTCAGGTTACGTCCATTGTGGAGGCAGAGAGCGCAAGCGGTAGACTGCTAGAGGCAGCAGGGTGAGGCTACTCAAGTTCAAGGCTCACCCCCTGTGACTTGCCTTCTTCCAGCAAGGCTCCATCTCCTAATGGTGCCATGACCTTCCCAAACATTAACATCAGCTAAGGATGCAAGCACATGAGCCCGTGGGGGACAACTCACACTGAACATAGCACACCCTAAGAGGGGCAATGCTGTTCCCTGGGCTTGGGAAAAGGACAAAGCCAGGCGAACACTGGCATTTCATCATCCCTATGGATGCGGTGTGACCAGATGCTTCCGGCTCCTGCTGCCTTGACTCTCCCACCATGACAGAGTACCTTGAGCTGTGAGCCAAAATAAACCCTTCTTCCCTTGTCATAGTTAGATACAGGTGTCGACTTGACAGATGAGGGTTTGTGTTCCAGGCACATTTGTAGAGAATTAGTAGTTGGGTTAAATACAGAGCAAACCTGCAGGAGATTATCTAGTGGATGGGGAAGGCCTAGCCTATGGGGGCTGGGCAGTGGGATTAGTCCTTGGGCAGGTGAATAAAATGAGGGAGCTGCTTGAGAAAGGGGGCATCCTTGTGTATATGTGGCCAGACATGCTGGTCTGGCAAGTAAGGATTGTCCCTCTCTCAGCTGTTATGTGGATATGGTGTGGCCGGTTCCCTTGGCCCTTTGGTGATGGTGCATGCTCTCCTGACAATTGGACTAAGAACTGTATCCGAACTATCATAACAGAATAAATCCCTTGTTCCTTTAAGCTGTTTGGTGGTAATTTATCACAACATGCAGAATGACTGCAACATCTCTCAAGTTGCTATTGTCAGGTGTTTTTATCCTGTCAACTAGAAAAGCCACTAGGATGGTGGGCAGAGAGGTGCTGGGCCCCCACAACTGGAACAGCGGGATGGAGAGGAAGCAGGAAGGAAGCAGGTGCAATCTGATTTCCTCCCCCGCTTCTCTGGCTTTGAGCTCTTCTTAGAAAATGGTTCCAGACTGGGCCAGCCTAATTTCTCCCCACCCCAAAGCTCAGGGAAATTTGCGGAAGAGGGGGTGGTAAGATTGTAAGAGCCTAAAGATGGGGAGGAACAATGATATGCAAGATACTCCACACAAGTTAGGGCCAAAGTAATCATAATAGGACTTTGCACGACCTGCGCAATGACCAACATATCTTGACCCCCCAAAGGCTAGCATGGATCACAGGCACTAGGATCCTTAGAGGAAAGGGATTAACAGCCACAATAGTGTTCCTATACTAAAGGGGAACACAAAAAAGAGCTCTATGCAATCCTACTGAGTCCTTACATCGCATCACAAGAAGAGGACCCAGAGGAAAGTTTGACATGCACAGTAAAGGATGCTCCAGGAACGGGGTGGGGAGGTTGGGGGGGGGAAGGGAGCACTGGGAGAAAGGGAGGGAGGGGAGAAAGGAAAGGGAAAAGGGGGGAGTGAGCAAGGGATCCAGGGAGGGGCGGAGGGAGGAAGAGGAATGGGTACTTATCAAGTTTGTATAAGTGGGAAAAAAAAAAACGGTTCCAGAGCAGAGGAGAGACAGGATGCGAATGAAAGGAGGAAGAGGAGGAAAGTGGGGAAGGGGGCTTCTAGTTCTCATGCTGCAGACACTCGGCTCTCTCATACGGCTAGCATGCATCTACTCAGCGGATTTTAGTATTTTATTTCATATATTGAAAGCTCTCCTCTCTGCATAAGTAATTCTATTATTTGTAGTAGAGGATACATGCAGAAAGTCTCCAAAATGTGTAAAAATGGACTTGTGGAGATGACTCATTGGTTAGAGTCTTTGCCTCACAAACAAAAGGACCTGAGTTTGGATTCCCAGATCCCACATAAAAATGGCAGGTAGGCATATATGTAGGCAGCCTGTAATTCAGACCCTGGAAGGCAGAGCCTGGGAAACCCCAGAACAAGCAATAAGGAGATAGAGCAATCCAAGATTATTGCCAGTGTCACCCTTGGGCTTCCCCAGGCACACACACTGAAGTGCCCTCTGATACATACACATTCTCTCTGTCTCTCTCATACACACACGGACATACACACAAAAAATGTGTGGAAATGTAAAATCCTTATTTGTGCTGAACTGTTGCATCACACAGCTATACCTCTGCTGGGTCAGCACACGGCGGAAATTCCTGCACCCCCATGTTGGCTGCTGACTTGTCACCACAGCCAAGATGTGGGACCAGCCTAATGTCCATTAACAGATGAAAGGCTACAGAGAGTATAGCATGATATACAATGGACTTCTATTCACTCACCATGAAGGATGAAATTAAGACATTTGTCTGAAAATGGATGAGACTGGAGATCATTGTGCTGTGTGAAACAAGCCAGACTCAGAGAGATGAAGATCATGGGCGTTCTCATACCTGCCGAGGTTTTTACAGATCATTGAGTGTGAAGGGACTAGGGAAGAGGAAGGGGACTGCAGGTTGGGGCAGGGGGTGGGACAAGAGCAGGCAACGGGGCTTCATACAATGGAAGCAGGCCACGTGTAAGGAAATGTCACCATGAAACTTACGTTGCACAGTGAGCGAGACATACATGTGTCTGTAGTGACAGTGACTGTTAACTGCTTGTTGGTGTTTCTTTCCTGGGGAGAACCAGTGACATCCTGGGAGGCTGGGGGAAGATGGGCGGGCCAGGTGGGTTCTGTTTCTTCCTCTGAAGCTTTGTGCAACTTGGGTAGGAAAGGCCGGCTTCTTTCTCTGCCCCAGGTATCCCTTTCCTTCCTCTTCTTCCTTTTCTTCCTCCTCCTTTCCTCCTCTTCCTCCTTACTCATTTTCCTTCTCTCCCTTTCTCTTTTCCTTTTCCTATCTCCTTTTTCACCTTCTTTTCCTTCTCCTCCTTTCTCCTTCTCTTCCCACCTCTCCTTTTCCTATCTCCTCCTTTTCCTCTTCCTCCTTCATTCAAGTGTGGTATAGGTGTGTGAAATATGTGCATGTGTGCATGCAGGTTTACCGACATGTGTGTATAGCACTCATGCGTGTAGAGGCCACACTGAGTACCCTGTTCTATCACTGTCTGCACTATTGCTTTGACACAGAGTTTCTTCCCGGAACTGGAGACAGGATGGTGGCCAGCAAGCATTAGTGATTCTCCTGTCCGTGTCCCCTATCCCCAGTACTGGAGTTACAGGCCGGTGCATGGCCACACTCTGATTATTTTAAGTGAATGTCAGGCACTTGAGCTGAGGTCTGCAAGCGCTGTTGCCCACTGAGTCCTCTCTCAAGTACCCCTCTCTTCTTCAGAATTCCCTGGTTAATGCTCACTTTATGTTTCACTTGTTAACTGATAAATACTTTGTCTAGTCATGAATTCATTAGCTGGTGAATAGAGTAACCTCTCCAAGAGTTTAAGGAGGAAGGATTAGGACAGTTCTCTCTAGGTCAGGGGTCTTAGCGGAATTGTGCAGGGCGCTGTAACCTCCCCAACAGATTCATTTTGAAGATTTGGGTTGGTAGCTGGAGACTCACCTCCCGAGGCAGTTATACTGGTTCTTGAGAGTTGGCTGGATTAGAGCCTTAGACCTCCTAGGGATAAAATATGCTGATGGGTGGGCAGGGTGGTCCCTGCCTATAATCTAATCCCTTGGGAGGCTGACACAGGAGAATTGACATGAATTTGAGGTCCATATGGGCAACATGATGAAAACCAGTCCAGTCAGGGCTACCTAATGAAACTTCGTCTCAGAAACCAACAAGCAAAGATGCTTATGGGAGAGACCAGGTGACTGAATTCTAACTCACTGTGGGTCAGTGTGGATCAGTTGGTTGGAATCTGCTTCCACAGGGAATAGCAAGGGACGAGGTGCATTTGCTTTGGCCTGGGCGGGGGGGGGGGCTCTTCTAGAACGAGACTTTCAGGATGTGTTGAGGAACTGCAGTGCTGTCGCAGAAGCAGGCAGATGCAGGTGTCCAAGCACTGGGATCATAGGATATCTGAGCCTACATGCAGCAGAAAGGTTTGAGGACCCAGGAAACCTCAATGGCCAGAAATGGGATGTCGCAGTTACTGTCTGTGCTGCCATGAGACAACACTCACTCTCAAGCAATTTAAAGGGAAGAAAGGGGAATCTATTTGGCTTACAGTTCCAGAGAGGAGGTACAGTCCATTATGCAGTTAGAAAGGCATAGCTGGCTGGCAGGAGCTGGAGGTGGCTCGGGTCACATCCGTCACAGAGAATGAGAGCAAACTCCAGGCTGCTAGAGCAGACTGCTAGAGAAGCGGGGCATCCCCTCAAGGTCCATCCCCTGTGGTGTGCCTTCCTCCAGCAAGGCTCTGTCTTCTAAAGTTCTTACAACCTTCCCAAACATCAACTATGAAGTCAAACACTTGAGCCTGCGGGGAACAATTTACATCAAGCCATGGCATGCACTTGAGTGCTGGTTAACTTTCCTGGGCGAGCAGGCAAGACCAGGCAGAGCCCGGCATGACCAGAGGTGGCGACTGCTTTCCCTTTGCTCTGAAGGCTGTTTCCAGCAAGACTCTACTTTAAGGATTGTCCATGGGAAACAATTCTGGGTGAAAACAAAGAATCTCACGTGCACTATGATCCTCTGGCAGCTTTATTTTTTTTATCCTTTCATTTTAGAAAAAATAAAAATTGTACAAAAGAAGTGTGCAGAGAAAGATGGAACCCCCCCCTCGTCCCCCATACCCACTACCCATTTCTTCTCCCACAGCTGTGGGTTCTTGGGCCTCCTCCCATCTCCTGGATGATCCGAAGCGAATCCTGGATATGATGTTATTTTGTTCATCAATAATTCAGATTGTAGCTCTGATGAAAAACATAGGCGTGGTGACTTTAGCTCACTTGAAGGTTCATAAAGCTCCCCTGATATTTATTGCGAGCGATTTGGTCAGCATTTGCTTTCTGTCTCCTATTTGTCTCAGAATCTTTTCTTTCCTTCAACCTGAAGGGTTGCTCTTCATCACTGTTTCTTGCAGCATTTTACACATTCCTCTGCATCTCTTGTGGCCTGTGACTTTGTCCCTGGTGGAGCCACAGGCACTTCCATGTATCATAGCTGCCTTCATAGATATCTTGAAGTACAATGTGTGTGCACCTTTGCTTTAAGCCCGCACTGGAGGAATGACTCAGCGGTCATATACTTGCTTCACGGGGTTCAATCCCCTGTGCTGCAAACAGTCAGAATCAAACACAAAACTTAAACCTACCACATTACACTTAGTTATAAGTAAAGGAAAATGCTTATATATGACCACAAATTTGTTTTTCTTAAATTTATTCTGTGCGTATGTGTGACATATACACATGTATGTGCCCACCCATGTGTGTACATGTAGAGGACAGAGGACAACATTGGGTGCCTTCCTCAATCTCTCTCTACCTTATTTTTGAAGCAGGGTCTCTCAGTGAACCTGGAACTGTCCATTTTGTTTAGACTGACTGGCCAGTGAGTCCCTTAGAGATATCCTGTCTCTGTCCCCCTAACACCATGGTAAACAGACACACAGCACTGTATCCACATTTTATTTGAGTGCTGGAGATCTGAACTCAGGCCCTCATGCTTACATAGGCATGGGGATCCTCTCCTATCCACTGACTCAATCATCTCCCCACCCCTCTAATTTTACTTTTAATTAAGAACTAATAATTATGTGTAGCTGTGGGCATAATGTGATGTTTTAATATATAGTTCCCAAATGATCAAATTATGTGTTTAATATGGTGTTCCTCTGTTCCCTGCTTAGATACAAAGAAGAAAGATGTGACTCTAGCATGCTTGAGTTATGTTCTACAGCCTTGCTGATTCTATCGTTAGTGCTAGGAGATTCTGGAGGATTCCTGGGCTCTTCCATAAAGATGATCATGCAAACAGGAATACTTTTATATCTTCTTTTCTCATCTGTAAGTTTGGCATTTATGTACCTTTCATGTTTGCTGGTTGTACTAACCAGTGCTTCCGATGATGTGTTCAGAGTCCCAAGAGGGGGCGGTGTACGTTGTTCTAGAGGTCAGCTTTCCACTTCCACTGGAGGCTGAGTATAGATGTAGAGAGAAATTCCTCACTGTTCCTACTTTGCTGAGAGCTCATTATTATTTTTTTAAATCACAAATTTGGATGACATTTGGTCAATGTTCTTTTTGCTTTAATTAAAACCAACAAGAGAGTTTTTTAGCTTGTTGATATCTGATATTGAACCAGCCTTGCATTCATTTTACACAAGTCTTTCTGTTACTGAATTTTTTTTGCTAATATCTCTGAAGGATTTCTTGCATTGATATCCCTGTTCCCTCTCCTCTTCCCCTCCCCTCCCTTCATTCCTCTCTTCCCTTCCTTTCTTTTTCTCCTCTCCTCTGCCCTCCTCTCCCCTCCCCTCTCCTCCCTTCCCCTCCCCTCTCCCCTTTTCCCTCTCCTATCCCCTCTCCCCTCCCTTCTCCCCTCCCCTCCCCCTCTACTCTCCTCTCCCCTCCCCTCTCTTCTCCTCCCCCCTTTCCCTCTCCTCTCCTCTCCTTTCCTTTTCCCTCCCCTCCCCCTCCCCTTCCCTTACCTTTTTCTTTCCCTTCCCTATCCTCCTTCCCTCCCTCCTTCCCTCCTTCCCTCCCTTCCTTATTTTTCCTCCCTCCTATATTGCTTATTTCACTTTTTTAGCATTAGCTTGCAATTTCTTGCAAGGATAGCATTAGATTCACAATATGTGTTGCAAAGTATTTGTCATGGCTCGAAATGTGTCCCCCAGTCTCATGTGTTTGTGAAGGTCCTGGCACCTTTGAGAGGTGGAGCCTTGCTGGAGGAAGACAGTCAGGGGGGGAGGTGGGCTAGTCCCGCCCTACCTCCTGGAGAAGGAGTCTTGCGGCGCTCAGTCTCCAAGATGTCTGCAGTGACTTAGCCTGCCTCCAGCTTCAACTGGCCAGCCAGCCATGCTGTAAATACCATGAAAGACTCTGTCTCCCTTCTGGAACCTAAGCTGACGAAATCTCCCTTTTTCCCTTAAGTTGCTTTACTTTGGGTGTTCTCTCACAGCAACAGAAAAGAGTAACTATAACAGTATTCTCTTGTTCTTTATTTTCCTGGAAAATGTTCTGTGGAGGGGAGCTCATTTTATTTCAAACATTGAATGGAATGTGTCCTCCTGGGGACTTTTAAGATAAAAGCCCCCAGATTCTCAATCCTGGCAAGACTGCTTCCATTGCCTTCTTCATATTGGCTGAGTTGTGGTTGCTGGTATTTTTTGAGGAATTGGTCTACTTTGCTCAGTCATCAGATTTACTTGTGTAAGGCTTTTCATAGTGTTTGCTTCCACCCTTTCTATGTCTGAGGGGTTTCTGGTGTTCATCTGCTTAATAGTTTTGCTAGATCTTGTCTATTTTCTCATTTTTTTTCAAGAACTAGATCTTTGTTCTGTTGATTTTTCTCTACTGTTTCCTGTTTTACATTTAATTTATTTTGCTCATTATTTAATGTTAGCTAGTTTCAGGTTTATACTGCTCTCTTTTTTTGTCCTTCGATGCAAAATTACATTTTCGATTTGAGATATTTATTTCTCTTTTTTAGTATATACATTTGATGCTATGAATTTCCCTCTCTGGACAACCACAGCTGGGCCCTTCAGCTTCTCATGATTTAAGTTTTCATTTTTCCTTGGTTCAGCATAATTTTGCTTTTATTTCTCAAAACTCACATTTTAGCTCATGGTTTATTTAGAAGTTTGTTGCTTTGTTTCCTGGTGTTTGGAGATTTTTTATTTGAGTCCTTTGTACTTGGAGAACATGCTTAGTGTGATTAAAATTCCTTCATGTTTCCATTTTTTCTTTTTTGTGTGTATGACGTGTGTGCATGTGTGTGTGTGTGTGTGTGCGCGCGTGTGTGTGTGTGTGTGTGTACATGTTTCCATGTACCACAAAGTGTGTGGAGGTCAGAGGGCAACCTTGGGTGTTGGTCTTTACCTCCCTTCTTTGAGGCAGAATTTTTTTTTTTTTTTTTGCCTCTGTGCTGCCCACGCGAGGCCACCTGGCCCACCGCCTGGGGATTCTCCTGTTCTTACCTCCTATATGTATGTAGGAGTACTTTGATTACAGATGGGTGTGTTCTACTTCCTATGCCAGGCTTTTTGTATAGATTGTGGGGATTTGAACTCAGATCCTTATGCTCTTTTTACCTACTGAGGTGTCTCTCCTGCCTTCATGTTTCTTCCATGACTCCAGAAACACTCTACATTCATACATATTCCATGGGCAATTGGATAGATGTGTGTAATTCCGTCATTAGGTGGATTATTCATAAGTGTGGGTCCGCGGGGGGACTGAGTCATCTGTGTCTTAGATGAGTTTCCTGTAGAGAGGGAACCTGGGTCATTCTGTAAGCATGGATGTGGCCTCTTTCAGTTGTATTGCTCTTCCTTGCTGATGTTTTCCATTCTCTTTGTTTTATACAGTTTGGTCTGCTTTATTTTCTTGCTGGGCTGACCTTTTTTATTGTTACATATTCTGTTCCTGGCTCTCTGGTCATTTTCTCTGCTCTGAAGTCTATTTCATCTGATATTGCATAATCACACTGCTTTCCTTTGGCTCACACTTGTGTGACATATCTTTCTCATTCTTTTGCTTCCAACATGATACGTTGTTATATTCGAAGTGGGTTTCTGTCAGAAACCATGCTGCAGGATCTTATTTCTAAGACTATCCCTGCCATGATTTTGGGTTGACACACTTTAGAACATTTACATTTAGTGTGGCTATTGACATGTTTGAGATCAATTCTACCATTTTTTGGTTAAATTTATTTTTGTGGTTTATTTCTCTAGCTTCCTTTTCTTATTTTTCCAGTGGGTTATTTGAACATTTTATAGAATTCCATTCCCTAGGACACAAGATAGAGAGCACCAAGAGGGCACATGCTGATTGGAAATTGGCCTATAGGCAGACTGGCCAACGAGAAAGCTCACCCCTCTCTCAGCTCTTTTGCGGACGTGGCATGGCCAGTTCTCTTGCTCTCTCCTGCCTTGCTGATGAACTGTAACTGAGTTTCGTAAGCAAGAGTGTAGACTCCTTGTTCTCCTGAGATGTTTGAGTCCAGTATTCAAACAGCAACATTCAGAGTAACTACAACAAGGATTATAGTGATTACTTATCTGACAGAAACAACTTTAAGGGAGGCAAAATTTAACTCTGGGTTTCAGAGAGTTCATAGTAGGGAGGAGTGTGTGGCAGACCTTCACATCTTGGTGGACGGGAAGAAGTCAGAGTACGACATGACTCCCAGGACACAGCCGCGTGCCCCTCACCAGGCTGCTCCCCCTATCTTTCCCAGCCTTAATACCACCATCACAGCGTTCATCCACAAAGGGATCAATCCATTGATGGCACCTGAGCCCTCAGGACTCGGTCCTCTCTGGACAACCATCACAGGCCCACCCAGAACTGTGCTGTATGCATCTCCTTTGTATTTATTAAGCTAGTTAGGTGATAGTCAACGGGACAGCAAAGTGACTGCCGCTTGTATGCTGTGCATCTCTGTCTAAGGAAAATGATACCATCTGTGAACATTTTCTTTCACCTCACTATTTGCTTAACAATCATCTTGAAGGCAGCTTTGCATAGCAAATATATTTCCATTTTCTTTCTCTCTCTGTGGTGTGAGTGTGTGTATGTGTATGTGTGCCCCTGTTTTCATGTATACGTGTGCATATGTGTGTATGTGTGTGTGCCTGTTCTCATGTGTGTGCCTGTTCTCATGTGTATGCCTGTTTTCATGTATGTGGTGCACGTGTGTGTTGTGTGTGTGTGTGTGTGTGTGCCTGTTCTCATATGTGTGGTGCACTTGTGTGTTGTGTGTATGTGTGTGTCAATACACACATGCATACAGAGGGACCAAGCTGACTTCAGTGGTCTTCTTCTAGCACTATCCACCTTTTCGTTATTGAGGCAGGGTCTCTCAATTGAACAGAGTTCGCCAATTGGGTAAGCTAGTCACTTTGCCCTGGGGACTTGCTGTCTCTGCCTGCTTGGCCTTTGCATGGGTTCTGGGCATCTGATCTGCAATCCTTATGTTTTGCAGGGCATGCACCTGATTCACTATCCCCTTCTATGCTTTTTAAAGTTAAATAGTGATCTATAATTTTGGACGTATCATGCTTTGTTTGACTGGCTTATTACCTGGGTTATTTCTGTTTTTTTGTTAGTCCAGATAGCATTGCAATAAAAAGCATTCTCCTTTATGATTCCATATTTTTGCCAAGGTATTATTTTTCCCTCACCAGTAATACGTTTATTTCTACAAAAGTTTACCTCATCTCAATTATTTCTGTTACTTTAATTTAAATTTCATATGAGAATCTATTCTGTGTTGAACATATTCTCCCCACTTCTTCCTCCACTCCCTCCTTCCTTTCCCCCTCCCACTTGTCCCCTGTGTCCCTCCCCCCAGGCAGCTTCATTCCCACTTTCATTTCACATATGCATAAATTATTTTATGTAACTGTATAAAATCTAGGGACCACAAATGAGAGAAAACGTATGATATTTGTCTTTCTGAGATTGGCTTAATTCACCTAATAGGATCATCTCGGATGCATCCATTTTACTATGGTCTTGTTGCTTTAGATTCCAGAGTGGAATTGCTGTGTGCAAATGTAAATGCTTATGTGATCTTAGCAGATATTGTGACATAGTTTTTAACACAAAATCCTGGAAAACACTCAAATATTCAACTAAAAGCGATAGCAATGGCAGATGGATGTTAGAGCCAATGGAATTTGAATTTTTACAGTGAATAGGAAGGTCAGATTTCCAGACCTCGGCATTTCATATTCACTGGGAAACTGAAAATATTTGATGAATATTAACAGAGATATTTCCTATTCATAAGTAAGGAAACAAAGTGGGGAAAGAGTTCAGATGACACGGTCCCATTTTGTCAAGTGAATCTGTGTGTGATGAGATCACGGATACACTACACTTGACTTCATTTTGCAGGTTGATTTGTCTTCCCAGCCTCAGTGGTAAATGGAAGCTCTAGGTTGTCGCTCAGTCTGGAAAGTGGAGCGTCAGGCAAGTCTTGAGTCCTGTTAAGCCAATGCTCTTCCAGATGGTGCCTGGACTAATGGCAGGGAACCATGAGGCAAGGTGATGAAGGGCAAAGGATGATGCACTAATGACACATCTCACTGGTGCTACAAAAACCCAGCTGTGATGGCTCACCTTGGCTATCAACTAGCACCTCAGATATGAGCCTTTGGGCACACCTGTGAGGAAAAACTCAGTGAAGGCAGGCCTCTGGGCAGTCTTGGAGGAGACCATCTCAACTGCATAATTGATGTGGGAAGACTCAGTCCATAATGGGTAGGAACATTCCCCTGCAGGTGGATAAGAGGGAGAGAGAACTGGTTGGTTTCGGCGAACCAGAAAGCAGCCTCGCTGTTCCTGCTGAGGATTTGATGTGGCCAGTTCCTCAGGCTCCTTGGTGCTTGTGTGGTTTTTCCTTGTCATGGTGACCTGCAACATGTAATTGTGAACACGGATAGAAATCCCTTTGTTCCCCTGAAGTGCTTGGATTACATGTTGTTGACAAAAGTGGAGTGAGAATCTGAGACACCTGGAGGGAGGAAGGGCTTATTCTGACTCAGAGTCCATGCATCATGGGAGGGAAGGCATGGGAGGGAGTGTTAGGCAACCAGTCACAACGTACCCCCAGCCAGGAAGCAGAGAGAGACGGATGCTGGTGCTCAGCTATCTTTCTTCTTTTTATCCCTCCCAGGACTCCCACCCATGAGATAGGGCTGCCCATGGGTACGATGGGTTTTCCTCCCCCCACTACCCCCACAGATACCCCAAGACAGCTTTGTTATAGGTCTAAACAACTAGTCGAGACAGTTTGTGTGGCACCCAACAGAAACTGAAGCAGATGGTGGTAGCTTTGGGTCTCCTCATGGTGCTTCAGGACCTTGGCACGCATTTCTAGTGAGATCTGTTTGCCTTCTAAAATGCCAGCCTCTATACTTCGTCAACCTTTGTTTGTGCAGATTGGTAATGTATCTGAAACAACTGAAAAATATCATCTCTGTCATTGATTTCTAGAAAGAAATTGGAATCAGGATTACTTGAAGTTTTTTGCTTTTGGTGTACTATCTGGAGTTTCTGCCAGAAAGTTCTGTTAAGGACTGAAGTGTCCCCCACAGACTCATAATTTGAAGGCACTATTTTTTGGGGGGGAGGATTCTTTGGGATTTAGGAAGACTGGGATTAGCTAGAGGAAGGGAATCACTGAAGAGTACCATTAAAGGTTATGCCAAACTTCAGTCTGGTTTCTTTCTCTTTGTCTTGTCCTTTATGACATGGGCAGTTTCTGCTCATGTTCTGACCACCAAATCTTCTGTCTCATCCCAGGCCCAGAAACACAGAGCCCAGTGACCACATGCTGAACCTTTGGAAGAGTCTTCTGTCTTCCTTAAGTTGTTCCCATCAGATATTTGGCCACAGCGATGATAAAAATAGTTAATAAAAATGTGTACCATTTTTGCAATAAGAACAAAAGCCAAAAAATAGATATTGAGAATCATTGAGATGGCTCAGTGGGTAAGATGGCCACTCACAAACCAGGTGACCTGAGTCTAATTCCCAGGAGCCCACATGGTGGAAGGAGAGAACTGACTTCTGAAAGTTGTCCTCTGACCTCCACCCATGCACCATGGCGTGCATGTTCTCTCTCTCAAATATATCCTAAAAAAGATGTTATTTACAAATACATATTGAGGATATGGAAATGAGAATTTGGGGACTTTCTCTGCCTGGGACGACTTGGAGTGACTTGACCAGGATGCACAGGCATAGTATCTGATCCCTGAGACAGCTGTTCCACACCATTGTTCTCCACCAGTGGGTTTCAGAATTTCAGAAGTGTCTGCTGGGCCTCCATATAGATGGAAAAGTGGACCACTGGGAGAAATGGAAGCTCCTGTCTTCCCGCTGCCACTTAACACTGAGGCTTAGAGTCAAGCTCACACCAGAAAGGTGAGTGTCCCTCCTCCCCTCGCCCCAGTCCTCTAGAACCTTCCCCTTTATGATCTGCTTTAAAGTTTTTCAGAAAGAGCCGTGTAATGAATGGATTGAGGCTGGATTATCCGAAAAGGGCAGAAAAACATGTGTGCAAGCAATTCACCAACATACAATAGAAGAATGTGATGATCAGGCAATGGCTCTTTTCCAAACTGACTGGGAAATATTAAAACACAACCTGTCGGTGTTGGCAGGTATGTGATCTGGGTACATCAGCTTCATGGATGGAATTGTCAATTGGACCAAAGTTTCTGAAAGTTTTTTTTTTTCTTTTTAGAAATAGTTATCAGTAAATTTAAAAATATGTATCTGCCCGATCCAGGATATACTCCCAAAAATGTAATCAAAGGATTTAGTGTGCACATAGAGGTGCCTTCCAAGCTTCAAGAAAAGATCTTCATCTCAGAATTACACAGGGAGCCTCATTGAACCCAGTGTATGCAGGACTAAATAAAAGGACTTAAATACATAAGGAAGACTAGAAATCCAGGTGGAGAGTAGGGAGAGGAAGAGAGAAGAAGGAGGGAAGTAGGGGATATAGAGGTGGAATAAGTGGAAGCATGCATGATTATGTCAAAGAGCAAAATTCATCAGAAATTAAAAGGGAAAATGAAAAGGAGCTGGAGATGCAGCTCAATGTTGTAGTGTCAAGCTGTTGCCAAGATCTGGGCATGGTCTCCAGGACTGCAAGAAGAAGAGAGAAGGAAGAGAAGGATAAGAAAGGAGAGGAGGAAAAAGGAGAAGATGAGGAAGGAGGAGCAGAGGAGGAAATACATTAGGTATCAATATTGCAGTATTGTCTTTAAAGCATTGAAAAACTGCAAGCAGCTTGCACATTCACTAGGGAATCATGAAGAAAAATAAGCTATGGTGTCATGATTAAATGATACCTATTGCATTTTATAGACTTTCAGAAAAACTCATGACACTGCATTGTAGTTAGAAAACTCCATTTTATGTAGATCTCGGTTGCATAAAAATTTATAGGTAAAATTGAAAGGAGATGCATAAGAAAGTTAAGAGTCATATGGAATGTAGTTGCAAGTGTCAATTTGATAATCAAGAGCTGAGCATTTAAGCACATGTAGAAAGGATTATTTAATTATGGCAAGCCCCGGGCAAGACTGTGGGAGATTATCTAATTAATGTGGAGAGACCCCGCCCACAGTGGATGGGACTGCTCACTCTGTGGGCAAGTGGATAAGATGGAGAGAAAGCTGGGTAGAATTTGGCAGATTGGCGAACTAGAAAGTTTGCCCTTCTCTAGTGTTGAACTTTCCTGCCGTCATAATGGACTATGCCCCCAAATCATAGGTTGGAATAAACCCCTAGTTCCCCTGAATTGTTTGGGGACCTGTGTTTGTATTCATTACAGCAACAGAAATAAGAAATTAAGACTAGTGATTATCTACATTTTGAATTTTTTTTAAAAAACTGTGGATTGAGGGTGTCTGCCCCTCATGATACCTCACCTCTGAAGTCTGTGAGTTGCGTTCTTTCTCTCCTTGAATAAACTCTGCCTTAGTCCTCTTTGAGTGTTCTGGTTTCCATCTCAACTCTGAACACAAGAACCTGGATATGTACAGACTCTTCACTGACAGTTCTGTCTCAATCTCTGGGATACACGGAACTCTCCCTCATGATCTGCAGCACAGTCTTATTTGCTTTCCACTTTGATGACTTCACTAAGGATCACTTAGTGATGCTTTGTTTTCTCAAACTAATAAAACTTTACTTATTTATTTAAAAAGCTGTGGACTGAATTTTAGTGTTTTGTGTTTATGGTCATGCACAAAGACAACAAATGAACAGTGAAACCTAGGGCTTGATGAGTTCTCCATTGCTGCCCTGATTCATTCACTCACTCAGAAGTCCTCCTCTGGGCACCTTCAGTGGTCTTGATACTTATCGGGTGTAAGAGACAGTGAGGGAAATTGATGCCTTATGCCTTGGCAAGGTGGGACCTCTGACGGTAACCGTGCCATTGCCTGATGTGATATGCTATGAGCTGGTGAGCTAGACCTGAGTCCTCCTGCCTGCAGGGAACCATAAGGCCATGCAAGCTGGGCAGATCGGGGAGGATAGAAGGCCAGGAGGCTCCCTGAGGGCACCATGGTTGGGTGGCAAGGATCCATGGGAAGAGAGAGAAAACCAGGCTACGGTACAGCATTGGTGAAGGTCTCTACGATCAACCTTGGTCACTGAGACAAGTACTTGACATAAACAGGCACAGGCAGATTTATTTGGGCTGAGGTTTTGGTCCATCATGGTGAGGGGGTGGTAGTCACGGCAGCTCTTATCTCTGCAGTGTGGGCAGAGCTGGGGAGACAAGGGCTGAGCATGGACTTTCTTCATGAATTCCCTCCCGGTCTCCAGCCCAGAAGATGGTTCTGCTCATATTCGGGCAAGATCTTTTCTCTCAGTGAGTGCTTCCTGGAAACATCCTTACAGACACAACCAGAAGTGTGCTTTGCTGATCTAGATGTTTCTCCATGCAGTCAGGGCATTGATCAAGGTTAACCGTAACAAGGCAGGAATGGACAGACTTCAAGTGGCACTGGAAGGTGAGAACAGAGAGCCTAGGGCAAGAGAGGAGTCTGGAGAGGGGGGTCAAGCCTGTTCTGGGAGCACTTAGGGGAGGTGGGGGACACATTGATGGGAAGTTGTGGGACAGTGGTATGTAACTGCCTGCTGCAGAGCTCCCTGGACAGAAAGAGTGGACGTGGTACTGGCTGGCTTCCCATCCCTGTTCACAGTTCCCCTGAGGTTGGTTTCGTATCTTCCAGCCTGTGGCCCTTGAGTCTCGTTCACTTACTCATGCATCTGTTTTCTTGGTGAACAGCAGTGGTTGTGCGTAGCTCTGAGGATATGATGGAAGGATTTAAGTATTGTAGTTAGTGAGAGACCAGCCACACAGGGTCCGGTGTATACTTTGTGGGGACAAGCTTTCTCTTTTGGCCTGCCAAGGGGAGACTCCACAGGTGGAGCCTGGCTTTGGCTTCTTCTGCACCAGACAGGCCTCGACTCCCAGGTCTTAGCTGCTGAGTGAGGAAGCTGAAAATGTGATTCCATTACGTATCTGCTCACGTCCTAAGTACCTGCACCTAGAGTCTGCGCCAGGGCAGGGATAGGAGATAAGAGATGCAGGACCAGTTCGTGGGAGCTCCAGGTTTGGGTGGGACATAGCTGGTGCCTTACAAGACCACCTGTCAAAGTGGTAGGGGATGGGTGTGTGCCCACCCAGACAGACCTAGCAGTGATCAGGGAAGAAAACCCATAGGAGTGCAGACCACTGTGGGCATATTCCCTGCATCCATCAGGGGAGCAGCAGGGAAAGGGACCCGGTGTCTTGTGTTCTACTGGGTCCCCACTACAGAGCACATGGTACCACCCTTTCCCTCAGGCGGTCAGTCTCCTGCCCGGCTGCCTGGCCCAGGCCCCACCCTCAGGGATGCTCCTCTCAGGCCCGCAGTGCCTGCATTGTTTGGAGAAGATGGGCGCTCACCTGGGTGGGTTATTATTAGCCCAGGATGAAGTGAAAGCCCCTCAATAGGGGATGCCGCCACCCTCCTGCCTGACGCCCTGGCCGAGGCAGGAAGGAATGATTCATTATGGCTACAAGGCCTGCTGGAATTTCATAGAATGAAATAAATGACAGTTGTATTTTGGGCGCCACCAGGCACAGATAGCATTGTGCACTGACTGCTCCTCATTGAGGCTGCACGGAGGATTCCAGCCGCTGGCCTTTGTGCTGAGAGATGCAGGGCTGGGGGCACCTGCCAGGTGGCAGGTGATATGACCCTGAAAGAAGAGTGAAATTGATCCTGCGGTGGCCCAGGGTAGCCAGAGGGTCTCTGAGGCTCCCTCCCTCCAATCCAGGGCCACACTCTGCTGATCCCACAAAGGATGGCTGGTGGTTTCCCAAATCAGACCCCCCCATGACTTCTCTAAACCATTCAGTTCAGTTCTAGCTCTAGTGCCTCCCCCAGGAATTTCAGGGTTCCAGCTCTGTGTCTGCCAGTTCCCCCTCCCCCCATTTTGACTCCAGACACTTCCCCAGCCTCCCGGTTCCCTTCTGGCTCTGAAACTGAGCAGAAAGCTTTAGCTGAAACTTCATTGGTCATGCAGGTAATTCTGAGTTCAAGTCAGCTCACCCCTCATGTTGTGTGTGTGTGTGTGTGTGGGTGGTTCTTTTTAGAGAGCGAATCGGGAACCCCATGAAAGGGGAGCAGAACATTAGTGCCACACAGGGCCCATCTGAATGTGGGGTCTGAGCAACATCTAGGTCACAGGCTATGTAAACTCCTGTTTTAGGGTCAGAGAGAACACCCACCCTCCTGTGGCCCCAACACCGGGTTCCCTTTTGCCTCAGCCGTGGCTTAGAGGCTGACAGCATCCCAGGGCGGGAGGCGGGGGGAGAACACAGGCTTAGATGGTTATTAATCACTTTTCTTGTCATTGTGGCCAAATTCCTGACAAGGCCACTTAAAAGAGGATCTATTTTGGCTCATGGTTTGAAGAAATATAGCCCACCCTGGTGGGACAAACTTAAGGAAAGGAGGCTCCATGTTCTGAGAAACGGGGGGGTTTAGACCCCTTGCCTTCTTAGTTTGGAGGAAACAGGAAACAGAGACCAACTACGAGGCAGGACCTGTCTATTACCCTCAAGCCCAACCCCCCCTGACCCCACATCCAGGCAAGGGTGGGGGACGCATGTTTCTGTCGGGGGATATTCACATTCAAAACACAATACTGGGTTGACACCTCCCCTGCAGGGTTCCCAGGTGGAGGGGAACCCTAGGGATTCTCCACTGTTCTCTCATTAATATGTGGTCCCTAGTCTCTGTTGAGCTTAGAAAGGAGGCTGTATCCACCATCGCTTTGCCGATCCCTCTGTCTCTATCGGGGAGCACCCTGGGGAACGCAGGACCCCACCACCCAATGGGCTTCTCAACCCTCTGCTCCAAATCAAAGCCATTTTTTGGTTCCAAGCTATCTGCAAGCTTCCGCTTGTGACTGCAGTGCTCTGAACGCCTCTTCGTGAGGATTCGGGCCATCTGCTGGGGCTGCTGGCCTCGAAGCCTGCACCACATCTTATTTTTCCACTGTGCTTCATTTGGAACTCAAGATAAAAATAATAGAAGAAGGTAATATTCAAGGGCAATTTCATCACCGGGCGTCTCACCAAGAGAGGAAGCCGCGGGATCACTGGGCCAAGGAATTTTTGCTCTTGCGGTATTTGCTCACGAAATGGTTTCACATTTAGAAACACACATTAAGAGTCGTGTCAATCACCAGGGCTTGGAATTAGGTACCGACCTGGCAGGGGAACAGAACTTCTGTGTGGAGTTTAATTTGTGCAAACACTTTTTTCCGCAGGTTCCAGGGGCAGTGGATGTGCACACTTCTCTGCTTGCTTGGGCTGCACTGGAGAAGCTGCTGCAAAGGGGAGTCTTGGTCACCCCAAAAGGACTCTTGAGTGTTTGTGAACCTGTCAGGTACCCCTGTGGCCAGCTGAGTGTTTCCCATGGGCTAGGAACACCTTTGGGTCAACGTGGTGAACAGATAAACCACGTCTTTCTCCAGAGTCAGGTGGGCTCTCCGACCAGGACAGTGTAATTAAAACTTAAAGTGGATGGAGAGAGGGGACCATGTCACAGCAGAGAAAATAAGCCACCATCAAGGACGGCAAGTAAGTAATGAGACATCTGGTTAAGTTCACAGACTTTCCTTCCTGATCATTTACAACTGATGGGGTATGATCTCACCAGAAGGGGAGGGCATATAGTCTGGCAGATAGAAAGTAACCATATCGCAAATGGGTGATTGACCCCTCCCCCACCACGGTTTCCTAATTCTATTACATCTACCATTGAATATACTCTTATAACATTTAACAGATTTTTATCTCTGGCCAGGGGGTGATATCCAATACCCATCAGGATGGAGTGAAGGGCATTGCAGGAACAGCAAAACTGAAAAAAATAAATCAACGAACCATAATCCAGAACATCAGAGACTTTATATCAACCACCTGGAACTAGGCCAGCCTAATCTCTCCCCATCCTGAAGCTCAGGGAAATTTGCGGAAGAGGGGGCGGTAAGATTGTAAGAGCACAAGGATGGGAGGAATAACGATATGCAAGATTCTCCACACAAGTTAGGGCCGAAGCAATCATAATTGGACTTTGCATGCCCTGTGCAATGTTTAACACACTATTGACCCCACAAGGTCTAGCGTTTGCTAAAGGCACTAGGATCCTTGGCGGCAAGGGATTGACAGCCACAGTAGTGTTCCTATGCTTAAAGGGAACACAGGAAAGGGTTCTGGGAAATGCCACTGGGTCCTTGCACCTCATCAGAGAGGAGGACCCAGAGGAGAGTTTGGCATGCTCATTAAAGGATGCTCCAGGGATGGGAGGGGGAGGCACTGGGGGATGCAGAGATAAGGGGGGAGGTGGGGGGCACAGGGAGATGGGGGGTTGGAGGGAGGGGGGGACTGGTATACCTGTTAAGTTTGTATGAGTGGAAATAAAAAAAAAAGGAATGAAAAAAAAGTGGATACTAGAAGATTGCACCTAAAAAATCCCAATATTCATTATGCAAACACATATTTTTTGGGGGGACATTTATCAGAAAAATCTAGAAATCTCTTATTGACCATCACTGAGGAGTTCTTAAGTTTGTTCCTCCCTTAGGTGCTATGTATGTGACCCCAACTCTGTACTAAGTGGCTGGACTTGTAGATTTTTGGAAATAAACCAAAAATCTGTCTATTTTCATTTGTTTAGTTTCCTCCCTTCATCCTTCTTTTCTTTTTTCTGCCTTTTCCTTCTGTTTTTCTTTCTTTTCTTCTCCCCCTCCCTCTTTTTCTCTTTCCCTCTCTTTTTCCCTTCCTTCTTCCCTTCCTTTTCTCCTTTCTGAAAAAAAAAAAAAACAACACAAATAAATTGTAGACTCTGGGGATCTGAACTCAGATCCTTTTGCAAAGGTTTTAACCCCTGGACTATCTTCCCGGCCCAGTGGATATTTTTATTCAGGTTATGAGCTCACATTACAGTCGTGATAGGACGAGTCACACCAGCATCAGGAGCCAAGGGAACAACCTAAAACTGTAGCTTTCAATCATGAGCTGAATAAAACCCTTCGTTCCCGTAAGTTGTCTGAGTCAGGGAGTTTATTTCAGCAACAGAACATAAAATCAAAATGGTGGGATTTGAAAGGTAAGTGATGCTCTCGTCTGACAGCACAGCCGGCTAGTCCATCAGTTCTCACATTTGCCACTTGAACCCTTGAAACAGTCTCCTCCTGCCTCGGCTTCCCAAGTGCTGGGGACAGCAGGCGTGTGGCTCCAGTCCCCATTCTTGCTGCGGGCAGCAGCGCTGACAGAGCAGGTGGGAGAGGGCAGGGCGTGTCCCGAGTACTTCCTCAACTGTGTTCGCCCCTGCTGGGTGGGGAGAGGTGACTTGGTGGGGTTGTGATTTGATCCCTGAAAGCCACTCTCTCTGGAGTCTGTGCTGCTTTCCGGGAAGGCCACGCAATGGGCCTGATGCGATGACTTGAATCTGAAATGTCCGCCCAGGTTCACGGGTTGAACACGCAGCCACACTTGGTGTTGCTGTTTTAGAGGTTGTAAGGGCCTTTTACGAGTCACGGCACGACTGGTGAGAGTTTGTTACCGTGTGCAGCCTTTGAGGCCCCCTGGCTTCTGTCCTGTCTGTCTGGTCTGTACCACGTAAACAGCCACCACGTGGCTCTACTGTTGCACCCCATACTGTCTTCACCATGACAAGCCAAACCCTCTGAAGCTGTGAGTCCAAATAGATCCTTCATTCCAGTCACTCTGCTCTTGCTGTGATAAAAGATTCCAGTTTAAGTAACTTAAGGGAGAAAAAGTTTATTATTTGACTTATGGTTTGGGGGAGGGGTCAATATCCATTGTGGTAGGCATGGTGGCAGAAGCAGGAGGCTGGCTCATGTTAGAGCAGCCATTGAGAGAGAGAGAGAGAGAGAACGAGAACCGGGCTAAATCCTACCTCCAGTGACATACTTCCTTCAACAAGGTTCTACATTGTAAAGGCTTCCTGACTTTCCCAAACACCACCACTACCACTTGGGGACCAAGCATTCAAACATATAAGTCTATGGGGGAACAGTCCACAATCAAACCACAGTATTGGTCATCCTTTAAGTTGTTTCTGTCAGTTTTTGTCTGATAAATGAAAAGGAAAGCCGCTCATACAGTGTATAGTTGACAGCAAGAGCAACTTATCACAGGGCACCCCGAACCTCTCCCATGGGGACTCAGCCTCAGGCCTGCACACTGACCACCTCCCTCAGGTCTAACTCATGCTCTGCCCAGAACTCACCAGCTGGAGAGAGGCAGGGAAAGCAGTGGCATTTTCTGAGTGACATCCACCATAGAGATCAGCTGAACTGGCCCTTATAGCCTCCCTCCAAATTATGTCTAGTAGAGTCTTCTCTGTCTTTTTGTCTTGGATATAGTAGGGCCGAGCATCAGGAGGCCCAGTTGAGACCGCTCAGTGCCCCCTAGTCTCTTAAGGTGGCTGCTCCTTGTCTTAGGCCTGTCAAGAATTCACTTCGCCCTTGTACTGTTTTATAGGTGGGGGTCTGTGCTCCCCAGCAGGTATCACCTTGACCTTTAGACCAGCATGAGCCAAGCTTTATCTTAGTAACAGAAAAGTGATGAATCAAGGATCTGGGAACTGACTAGCCAGCCGTGCTGTCAGATGAGAGTCACTTGCCTGACAAATTCTACCGTTTTGATTTTATGTTCTCGTGCTGAAACAAACCACCTGGCCCAGGCAACTTAGAGGAAGAAAGGGTTTTACTTTGTTCACAATTGCAGGTTATAGTCTATAATGAACATACGACTCAAACAATATAGGGGAACAGGAAATTTTTACTTTTGCATGTGTGTGCCTTGCAGGTAGACGGTGTATATGTGTGAACATGTGTTAAGAGGACACTTGAGTGACTGTATGTGCTTGTGGAGGCCCAGGAGTGACACAGGGAATCCTTCTGGATTGCTTTTCTACCCTACTGCTTTGCACTGGAGTTCCTAGACTCTGTCTCATGGGGTCAGAATTGCAGGCTGCCACTATATCCACCTAATATTTTTTTATGTGGGATCTAGGAATCTGAACTTAGGTCCTTTTGCAAAGACTTTAACCCCTGAGCCATCTCCCCAGTCCTAAAGGGATTTTTATTTCAGTTAATGTGCTCAGATGGTAGGTCATTGTGATGGGAGGAGCCATGTTAGCATTAGGAGCCTGAGGAAACTGGTCACATGACATCCATAGCAAAAGCAGAGGGCAGGAGCCAACGCTTGCCTTCCAAGATGCCAGCTTACCCACATGCCAGCTCACCCACCTGCCTGTGGAATGGCTCTGCCCTCTACGAACTTGGGCTTCCTGCATCTATCATATAACTGAGACAACTTCTTACAGGCTTGCCTTAGATAATTCCTTATAGAGTGTCCCAAAGGCTCAGTCTGAAGTTATAGGTTGAAAGTTAAGGCTGTTACACACTCCATTGTGGCCAGAGAGTCACAGCAGCAGGAGCCAAAGAAACTGTCACAACACAACAGCCAAAGGAGCAGAGAGCAGTAGTTGCATCAGGACAAGCCTGCTTGCTGGCCTGTTTGTCTGCCATGCTTGGTGTGCTTTCTCCTGCAGGGAATAACGCTGCCCACAATGGATGGACTTCCCACCTTGACCAGAGCCATCAAGACAGTTGCCTACAGATTTGCCCAAAGGTCAGTCTTGACCCACCTGCTAAGTTTCAGGTTGATAACACCAGCCATCACCTTGGCCACATTAATCAATCCTCCAGCAGAAGATGGAATCTCATGAAATAAAGTGCAGCGAAGTCAGGTATGGTGGGGCATACCATAATCTCAGCTACTTGGCGGGGGGCTGAGGTAGGAGGATGGCTCATCTGAGGCCAGTCTGGACTATATAGCGAGTTCAGGGCTAGCCTGGGCCATGTTGTGAAACCCTGTCTCAAAAGAAAGGTGAAAGCAAAATATGGCTAGGGGCATAGTGCTACAGTGCTTTGGTGCGTGCAGAAGACCTGGGGTTCAATGCCCAGTCACACACACACACACACACACACACACACAGATGAAAAGTCATTTATTGCAATTTGTATTCATGTTACTGATAAATACACAACCAAACATCTTAGGGCACAAGAAGTTCTTTTTTTATTATTATTATTTCCGCTCATACAAACTTAACAGGTACATCAGTCCCCTCCCTCCCTCCACCTCCCCCCGGCCCTCCTGTTCCCCCCTCCCCTCTCTCTTCCTTCCCCATTCCCCAGTGCCTCCCCTTCCAATCCCCAGAGCATCCTTTATGGTGCATGCCAAACTCTCATCTGGGTCCTCCTCTCCGATGAGGTGCAAGGGCCCAGAGGCATATCCCAGAACCCTTTCCTGTGTTCCCCTTAAGCTTAGGAACACTATTGGGGCACAAGGAGTTCTATCCTTGCTTATGATTTTGGTGTTGTTTATAGTCCAACTTGGCAGCAGAGTTTATACTAACACCAGAAGCCTCGGGAGCTGACCACAACGTATCCATGGGGATTGCTGAAAGAGGAACAAACCTTCTTATTTGCCAGACCGAGTCTGCCAAAGTAGGCAGAAGTATGTCAAAGTACTGACCAGCTATCCACCTGCCGGAAGTGGTCCCACCCACTGTGGGCTGAGTATTCCCACAGCCCCCGCCCAGCGCCGGCCTCGACCAGTAATCCTTCACAGAGCGTCCAGAGCTCAGTCTTCAGCGGCCTTGTGGACACGCGTATCCTCTGACATCAGCAGAGCCATTGCTTTGTGACGAGTGGGTGGGCGTCACTGTTTTCCTGGCCGAGTGTGGATTGTAGGGTTACTGTGAGAGGCTGTGGGACGCCTTCAGTGAGGCTTTGGAACTTGGTTTTATGAAGTGACTGCTTGTTTCAGGGGGTTGGGTGAAAGGCCCTGGGTTCTGGGATCATTGGTGGCTTTTGGTGGGCAACAAGAGGCCTGAGGATTGTAACTGCCGTCTAAAAATGGGTCTGTCCCTGACTTGGATCATCATCCACGTGCCATGGAGGCTATTGGGGTCCTTAGGTAGAAAGTTAAACCATGTGGCTCCCCCAGTTAGCTCTCCCATGAGAAATCCTCTTGCTTCTGATGTCACGTCCTCCAGAAAGTCTTTTCCTGTCCTGAGAGGGGCTGCCAGGTGGAAAAGCAGGCCGATGTTAAAAGCCTGTGATGTGGAGATCAAGCACATTGGAGACATTGTAGGTGACTTCCAGTGGAAGGACAAGCATTGGCCTTGAGATGCCCGTAACCCCAGAACCCCGGACCTTCCCTCCTAGTTCCAGACCATGTCTTACCACAGGGAACAGTGCCTCAGATAGACCCTGGACCTGGAGTTCCCTTCCCACAGCCCCGGGAGTCGTGACACCATTATTTGAGTGTTTGAAGGGAACGAATTGTAAACGCAACCCTGTGGCAACTCCTGCCTGTCTCTTCTCCTGTCTGGAGCGCCCCTTTGTCAGTCAGTCAGTTAAAAATAAATAATAAATAAATAAATAAATATGAAATAAATGGTAGCAGTTCTAGTTCTTCTAGGAAATGGAACTGTTTGACAATTTAAACAACTTTCCGGCCGTCAGAGAGGTTTGGGAGGCCATCAGAGGTCACCATGGTGACTGTGTTGCTGATGCTTGGTCCTACGCACAGGGCACTGACCGTTAGACTCAGGCAGAAGTGAAGGTCTGAGGTGAGGCTGCTCCCACTCTGCCCTCTGTTGACTGTGGGCTCCTCCTCTGCAGGGAGTGTGTGTGTGTGTGTGTGTGCACGTGTGTGTGCGAGCACACGTGCATGTGTACTAGGTCCTTGTACACATTTGAAATGTTATTTATATTTTTGCATATGTATGTGTGTGGGTGTGAATGTGTGTATGTGTGTTTTCTTGCGTGCAGGCACATGTGTGTCTGTCTGTGCCTGTGAAGGGCAGAGGTTGATGCTGGGTGTCTTCCTGTTCTCTCTCCACGTTCACTGAGTCGGGGTCTCTCGCTGAGTCTGCAGCTCACCAGTTTGGCTCCCCTCTCTAGCCAGCTGGCTCAGGGAACCCCTGTCTTTTCCTGCTGAGTGCCTGGATTACTAGTGGATCACCAATGCCTGTGTGGTGCTAGGATAGAAATGGGATGTTCCAAACTCTGCGTCATCTCTCCAGCCTCCTAGCTTTTTAAAAAAAGATCTTGGGACAAAGTCTCACTAAGTTGCCCAAGCAGGCTTTGGACTTGTCTTAGCATCCTGAGGAGGCGTAGTCTTCTGCGCATAGAACTCAACACTCTGGGAAAACCCTCAGCCCTGGGCAGACTGACGTTGAGTCTCCCTGTACTGGTCAAGCTTTAGAGAGTGTACAGCTTTAGAGAGTGCTTGCTGTGTTTCCCCAGCATGAGGACGGTGACTTCCAGCCCTGTGTCTACATGTACTTGCATGTGGTCACTGTAGCAACAGCCAGGCCAGTATTTTCACAGGTGCTCTGTCCTTCAGCCAGGCATGGAGTGGGTGCTGAGAGATTGAGTGAGTCGGGGTCTCTCCTTCATGAACTACAGGTGTCACATTGACAATTGAAGTTCAAGCTCTGAGCACATTTGTAAAGAAGTAGTAGTTGAGTGAAGTCCTGATGAAGCCTGCAGTAGATTGCTTAATTGATGGTGGTGGTCACCTTCGGCAGGTGGATAAGATGGAGGGAACTGATTCAGGAAGCTGGCATTCTTCGGTAGACTTCTAGTCGTGCCCTTCTCTCAGCAGTCCTGTGGATGTGATGCATCTAGTTCCCTTGACCCCTGGTGGTGTCATGAGCTCTCCTGTTAAGCTGGGCTAAGAGCTACAATTGGACAATCTTAAACCAGAATTAAACCCTTTGTTTCCCTAAGCTGCTTTGTCATGAATTTATTGGCATGTAGGCAAACTGTGACAGAAGGGAACTTGGTGGATAGGATTAAAATACATTGTCTACATGTATTAAATCTTCAAGGAATAAATAAAAACATTATTTAAAAATTAAATAAAAATAAAACACGTCATGGTTTGAAATGTGAGTTGTCCCTCACAGGTTCATATGTTTGAATCTTTAGTCGTTTGGGAAAGTTATGCTACTTTCAGGAGGTGGAACCTTGCTGGAAGAAAGCAGTCACAGGGGGCGATCCTTGAGGTGGGCTAGTCCTACCCTGCTTGAGTGAGTGAGTCTGCAGCAGCAGCTCTCGGCCTCCATCACGTCTGCGACGACTTAGGCCTCCTCCAGCTTGTCACCTGCCATGCCTTTTCCTCCATGAAGGACTGTATCTCTTCCCTCTGGAACTGTAAGCTGATTAAAGCTCCCTTTAAGTTGAGTGAGTTTGAGTGGTGTCTCATAGCAGCAGAGAAAAGATAACAATATGCACTTGCAAATAAAAACAAAACAGAACACATCCACTTCCGAGGGTTGTCTTGTGGCTCTAAGACCATGAGGTAGCAGGAACCCAAGCTTTCTGTACGCAAGTCTGCAGCACTGTCTCCATCCATCGGTCCTGCTTGGTCTGTCCTGTGATGAATTGCTTTCTCAGGGGACTCGAAGCGAACCTCCCCAGAGTACATTGTGTACATGGAGATACCCAGGATGGGGTGCTTTCCCACACATACCTTACTCCTTGATCCCCACGTTCTCTCTGGGCCTGGGTGTTGGCTCAGCTGCAGCTGACCTCTTTGCAAGTGCAGAGCACCCCTTGCTGTACTCCTAATGCTTCTGAAGGTGGTCCTTACTTGCCTGGCCTGTCTAGACTAGTCTCTTTTGGAGGAATTTAAAAAGTTTCCAAGGGCTTCGGAGACCCACTCTCCAATTAATTTCCTGGTTTGGAATTTTCAAACCCCATAGATCTCTGCAGTACCAATTTTCATTTCCCTGTCTAGTATCTGGGAATTTCTGTCTTTTTTTCCTTCCTTCCTTTTTTTCCCTCAGGAACCTGTCCCAGGACTCAGGAGATGGTTCAGAAGCTAAAGCCTTTTTGTCTCACAAGAAAGAGGACTTGCGTTTGAACCAGATCCCATATAAAAATTCTGGGTGGATGTAGTGGTGGCCTGCAATTCTGGCCCTGGAAGGCAGAGCCTGGGAAACTCCAGAGCAAAGCAGTAGAGCAATTCAGGATGATTTCTCATGTCACCCTTGGGCCTCTGAGGGCATGTGCACTTGAGGATTCTCTTGTACACACACACACACACACACACACACACACACACACACACACACACAGTCCCATTAGTTACTCTTAATAACTATTGCTGTGAGAGAACACCCAAAGTCAAACAACTTAAGAGAGAAAGGGAGACTTATTTAGCTTACAGTTTGAAAGGGGAGAAACAGTTTTCATGGTGGAGATGACACCGCTACTGGCTGAAGCTGGAGGCAGGATAAGTCACTGCAAACATCTTTGGAGAGTCTCTCTTCTTCTCAATCTTCTGTTCTGTGGTTCCTTTTATCTGGTCTGCTACTGGGGGGTTCCAATCAGATCTAGGGAGGTTCCAATCAGATCTAGGGCTGGTCTTTGTATTGTAAATGTATTGAAAGGAGGTAAAACAATCCAGGAAGATTACCAAAGCAGCCCTTGAACCTTCACAGACACATGCAGTGTTCTCTCTCTCTCTCTCTCTCTCTCTCTCACACACACACACACACACACACACACACACACAGAAGCCCTATATAACCAGGGTGTGTCATTACTGCCCTGGTCTGAGCATGTTACACAGCCTGTAGGAGATGTTCTCTTTGGCCTGAGATAGACTACTACCAGCCTTGTGGATTTCCATTACAGCCGTTCCCACAGCCTGACTCAGGAGGGGTGGTCGGCAGAGCGCTCTTTGCCTGGCACCCTGGATAATAGCTTATCAAAGCCTTGCCAGCCTCCTGCTGCCCACCAGCTTCTGCTGCCACAGACGTCTGCCTCAACCATGGATGAACTCAGAAGCACTTTTTGGTGTCCCACTAATGCTATGTCCTTGGGAATGCTCTCCTCTGCATGCTGGCCTCTGCGTATCCGGGAATCATTACTTGGTGTCTGACCCTGCCCTTCTTCTTCCCCTGAATCTCCCATGGGAGGGATCCATCTTGGATCAGACAACCATCCAATGTGCTGTGTGTGTTGGGGATAACTAGCCAGTTCACAAAGTCAGATGCTCTATTGCAAACTAATTTAGGTGTCTATAAAATAAATAAATATCTACTTCAAACCTCCATGTTGCCCAGTGTTAGGAACTTAAGCTGGCGAGTTTTAGGGAAACACAATAGAAACACAGTTCATCACAGGACAGACCAAGCAGGACAGATGGATGGAGATAGTGCTGCCTCTCCCTGCTGTGGTAGGAGTGATTGGCGTCTAGACCCTGGGGTCAAGCAGGCGGCCTTCCCTGTGGCTGTCCCACCGCTTCCTGCCGGTCCATGGCACACATGTGCCGCTGCTCCTCACCTCAAGCAGAGGCTTCGGCCCTGGGTGTTTCTCTCCCAGCTGACTCTGCTTAGTTCTCAGGGGTCAGTTCGGCGGCCAGCTTGTGCTGCCCTAGAGCTTGTGGGATCCCAGCTACCTCAACCCCTCGTAATCGTTTCTTCTCCAGCATCCTTCTCAGCCTGGTAGTGCAGAGAATTCTGTGGGGTGTGGGATCTTGTTAAGTGGGGGATGTTCTCGGATGCCTGTACAAGTCCGTGCTCTGCAATGTCCATTCCTGTGCCAATGACGTTTCTTGCTGCTGAAGCAGAATGTCTGCCGGAAACCACTTCAGGGAGGAAAGACTGGGCTCTGCGCACAGCAGCAGGAGCTTCACCACGACCTGTCCCACCTGAGTAGATCAGGAAGCAGAGAGAGGTCAGGCTGGAACCAAGACTTCAGTATCATGTTGGAGGCGTGCCGTACAGCTCTGCATTTGCCCACTAGCCTCTCATCGCCCCTTTCCCTGTCCAGAAGGTTCCATGCCTCTTAAAAAAGCGCTGCCAGCTGGCGACTGACAGTTCAGACATGGGAGTCTGTGGGATCAATTCACTTCCCTGATCCATTTTGATGTGGTGATGGGTACCCCCAGATTACATGTGACTCCTTCCCACTTATTTCCTTCCACCTATTTCTCAACTTCTCTCTCTCTGAGTGAGTGTCTCTGTGGGGTGTGTGTATATGATATGTTAGAGTGTGTGTCTGTGTGCATGGTGTGCACGCATGCTACTGTGTGTGTATGTGTGTGTGTGTGTGTGTAAGTCCAGGCCTCATGGTGCCAGTGTTGGGGGTGCTGTTCCTATTTCTTGCTTTCCAGTCATGTCCAGACTACGTGATCGCATGCCTACGGTCTGTGACCACGGTAAGCTACATCAGGATTGGAAGCAGCAGCCTTAAAACCGTGCTTGGGCGAAAGATGCCTCTGCTTGAGAAAATTTGCCTCTCGATGTCTTTGGTTCTGGAAATGACATAAAATGCAAATGAACTGGAAGGCTACATAAAGGAGGAAGCCATTTCCTGCCTACTCAAATGGGATGGGCCTTCTGGAGTTTTTCTCAGTGATCTCGATGGATCTAAAGAAGGCCAGAATATAAGGCCTGTTATAGAAGGATGATCAGAGGTGTGTGGTTAGTCAAATGTTGGAGAGACTGGTGGCTGTAATTCTCCTGAGTTTGCTTACTATAAAGGTCCTTTAAAATTGAAGACTCAGAGCATGGGGGGGGGGGAAATTCTCTGAAACTGTTTGGTGAAAGGCAACCAGAGCTTTGCTGAGACCTCGTGAGTGCTGAGCACTGTAGGTAGAGGCAGTGGCGACATCCCTTATGCCCCCATATGCTTCTGTAAACAATTGCACGGCAGTATTGGCATCTAGCCTGGATGGGTGGATGGCTGGGTGAGGGACTGAACACAACACAAGTGTAAAAAGAGAGAAGACTGTATCCCATTGTGGGGGATGGCTTCAGTGGTCATGGCCCTGAGAAAGTGGATTTGGTGCTACGACTGTCACACGCTCACACTGCACCTCTGTAAGGCACTCCCACTTTCTTGATTATTAGACCAGCGGTCACCTATGCAGGAGAGTGACTTTGAAAGCCTTCAGGAGCTGGGTAGACAGCCTACTTGGTGCCATGGGCAAGGAGGGACCTCTGGTGGACTGGGATACCTGCAGTGCTATCATGGACGTTTGTGCCATGTGACGGAGCAGCCCCATTCAACTGGTCGCTTCAAGTTCCCATAGGAGTCAGGAATTTGAACATTTATGGGAAATATACTTTTCCAGATAAATATTTCAGATTAAATGAATAAGCAACACTGGAGGAGCTCAAAAGTCTGTGGATCCCATATCATGGCTTGAATGTGAATGACTTGCAGAGGCTCATGTGTTTGAATATTTTGTCCCCAGCTGCTGGTGCTCTCTGGGAAGGTAACGGGCCTGTAGGAGGTGGAGCCTTGCTGGAGGAAACATGTTGCTGGGTGTGGGCTTTGCGGTTGGTAGAGCATCTCTGCTTCTTCTCTGTCTCTTGCTCTCTCTGCCTCCTGACGGCTGCTGTGACATGAACCTCCTGCTTTGGCTGCCATACCTTCTCCACTATGATGGATTTTTATCCTCTTTGGAACTGTAAATCAAGTAATAAATGCTTTAATCCTTCAACTGCCCGGACAGAGTATTTTCTCAGAGCAACAGGAAAGTAACTACAACATACATATGCTTTGACTCTTGTTCTTCTAGAGACCTGGTTCTCTTTGAGGTTTTCCTCACTTTGCTAATTTGGACATGGCTGGTGTGATTGTGTCTGCACAAATGTTTGACTACCAGCTGCACTTTTATTCCATGCTGACCTGGAGCCTATTAGACTGTGAGATATACATTCAGGGCATGTCTTCCCTGCTTGGTTGCTCTCCCGTGCACCAATCACCTGTGGAAATGCCCACACAGGGCACACTCAGAATTGTGATTTGCCCATCTCCCAGGTATCTCTCAATTTAATGAAGTTGACAGTCTAGATCTACTATCACTCTCATTGTGGCTCTACTTGAATTCATTCATTCATTCATTCATTCATTCATTCATTCAATAAATATTTACCAAGAGACTTTATGGTCAGATTTCTTTTAATGTTTCATGCATGGATATTGTGAATTTATGATTTTTTTCACACCTTAATCCCTAACCCATTTGCCCTAGGTCCAGATTTCTTACAACTACTTAAAATTTTTTCCCAAGTTTCCTTTAGAATTGATTCCACAAACTAGGAAGTAGAAAGTCCTTACTCATAAGGCATGATCCAGTGTTGGCTGAGAACACAAGGTTATCTCAAGGTCGTGGGCCCTTCCAAGTTGGTAGGCTGTGGGCTTGGCTCAGGGAACACGATATCTTCTCACCCAAGGTCCCAGAGGGCACAGTCCTAACCTCAGATTCCTGGGCTTTGAAAGCAGCATGAGTTTGTTCTTGGGTTTGGAATCATTTTCTCCAGGGCAGGGCCAAGTCTTTGCAAAGAAGCGACGGTGGATTTAGCCAGCGCCTCCTCTGTGCACCTGGCCAGGCGGCCCCTGTGGAGTGGCCACTTCGCGGCTGCAATAACTCATCACAAGCGGGCTCACAAATGTACTTAAGAAAGAAGGGATGATCTATTTTGTACATGCTCCTTAAAGGGATTCCATTTTAGCTCCAATTGTAATTTTTACCTTTTTCAGGGGAATTTATTGACACGGTGCCTAGCTCAGCCCAAGCTTTCGGCATCACCCCTTTGTCTGCGAGCGCGCACACCAGCAGCTTAATTTGTCATAGCCCTGGAGGTATCAGAACTAATGAGCTTGGTTTGAATAGACTTTTTCCAGTTCATCTAGCACACTTTGGGGTAATCACTCAGTTTCTGTTTGCTTCTGATCCGGGGCATTGTGGGAAATATAAGAAAATAATGGTTAAAAAAGCAGTATAAATTGGTAGCAGCCGCATTCTATGCAAAGCCCCGAAGATGTTATTTTTTTAATTTCACCACTTATTGAAGTATCGAGAGTCCTCTAAGTACAACCATTACAATATAATATCAGAGGAGAATCTGATAAAATGCTATTTTTCAATTAGCCCGGAGTTTATCCTCGGCCTTCTTTAAGCAGTTCATAGCTAGCAAATCTTTAAACAATCTAACCTCTTAAGGTTGGGAAGTGGACAGATAATAACCACGAACACATAACAGTGTGTCAGCACTGAGGATTAAAAAATCTATTACCGGGATCGCATACTGGAATGCTTTTTATTGGTCGGTCAATTGCATTTTCATTTCTGTAAAGCAGCTTCTCGTTACCCCACCAAGTGCTTGGGTGAAAGGCAGTTGGTGAGGCTTGGAGCTACACACACCATGCAGGAAGAGTCTGGGGACATCTGCTTTGGATCCCACTTCCTGGGGAGGACTGTTGTCTGGGTTGTGGGTCTGTGTCAAGGGGAGGTAGTCATCTCGCTCCGCTTAGAATCTCCACATCTGCTCTGAGTGGGCAGAGAGGGTTTAGATGCTTGAAGTCTGTGCAATGGACAGATCTTGCAGAAGCTCTGACTGCTCTCGACTCTGCTTGTGGAGCTTGTCTTGAGATCCACAGCGTCAGAGAAGCACTCTCCATTCTGGACTCTGCCTCCTGCAGATCTCTGAAGGAAAGCCAGAGAGACAGGGGAGCTTTCTTCATTAAAGATGCTGGGGTGCCCCGTGGGGAAAGGAGAGGAGAGAGAGAGGGGAGGAAGTTGCATGGTGGCTGAGCTAGCATCACTGTGGATGTCATGTGAGGGCACATAGATCATGGAGCGAAAGTTGTGTCAAGTATGCTGCAAGGAACTCCAGGATACGTAAGCTATAGTACCAATCAGTCCACCATCCATTCCTTTATTAGCATTATTTCTTAGAGACAGAGCCTCACTGTTACCTAAACTGACCTCAAACTTGTAGCCTTTCTGCCTCCACGTCCAAAGTACTGGGATTATAGACATGTACTACCTTTTTCTTTTTGCCTAGTTCAAAAAAAATTTCTTTACAGGGGATTAACATCTATAAAAATATAAATAACTCGAAAAAGCTACACATACCCACCACACAAATCCAAAATTAACCAAGTCAATCACTAATTGGGTAAAGGAATTGAATAGGCAGTAATCAAAAAGAAGGGCAATTGGCTAATAAATATATGGGGGAAAATGTTCGCTATCCTTAGCCATCAGAAAAGTGCAAATCAAGCTTAACACTGATTACATTGAAAGATTGTATCTAGAACTTCGTTAGGCCTGTGCTCTATGGCTAAGCCACATCCCCAGCCTCTCATGTGTAAATTTAAGGTAAGTGCTGTGTCAGTGATGTCTCTCACTGGTGCATCTAGTAGGTACTCTACTGCCAAAGTCCATCCACAACTTTACTTTGGGTGAATTTCATCCTCAGTGGATGGGGCAGGAATCGCTGAGGAAGACGAGCTCTAGCGTGGGACTCCTCTTTTGCTCTTTTGAAATGACAGTCATCCCGTTTGCATGGTCCTTGCTGGTATCTCTCTGAGGAGCATTGCTCAGTACCCTCGAACTGTGAGCCAAAATAAATCCTCCCTCCCTTAACTTGCTTTTGTCAGGGAATGTTTATCACAGCAACAGAAGAAATGAAGGCAGTGTGGTTGCTCCTTCTGGCCCAGCAGGTGGCCAGATGTGCCATGAGGTACTTTACTTGAGTTTTCCTCGGCCTTTACTCTTGTGTACACTGATGCTCAGGAAGGTCTCCTGAATCACGGGTGAATTCTGCCTTCAGGCATGAAGATGTCTGACATTTCCCAATGTCAGCCCTTTGGTGAGCTTGCATGTTCTAATGTCAGCTGTCAGCTAGAGGGGTTCTCCTACTCTGTGAAGATAGAGTGTTGGCCCTGGACTTGCATGCTCGTCTTGCGGTCACTCACTTGTCATGAGTCTACCTGTAGGTCACGTCACCAATTCAGTTCATCGTTTCATTATTGCAAAGATGTTCTTGGAACATGGCAGATGGTGTACTGGGGAAGCTGGAACTGGGGTTCTCCACAGCAGGGAAAGGGTTGCTTTGTTCTTCTTCAAGGGGAATCTGGTGACTCTCGTTCAGCTGTGACCTTGTGAACCACTGGTTGCTAATGTGGAAATCTTAAAGTCCCATCAGCGATTCTAGTTCCATGTCACCAATGATAAGATGGATGCTTTGCTGATTTTGCACGATGGATTCTTGTAGCTAAATCGTGCTTGCAAAGATGTTCATAAACATTGCCTGAAGGTGATGTTGGAGTGAGTGTGGTTGTTTATGAGGCTCTTTCTCCAATAGCATCTCATTTACCAGAGCAAGGACTCTGCTGGTGAATGTAACCTGGGGAAGCACCTTTAGGAAGGTATATGATTATTTTCAGGGGATCCAGGTGACCTATGTATTTTTCAGAGTGAAGGGACAGCCTAGAAAGTAAGCACACATGCAAAATCCCTAATCTACCAATCACTAAATGGGCAAATGAATTGAACAGATAAAGTTATTAAAAATGAAGTGCACTTGGCCAATAAAGATGTGAGGAAAACATTCAACATCTTTAACCATTATACTGATTCATTGAAGGGTTAGGGGGGTATAATTCAGTTGGTAGAATGCTTGCCTAGCAACGCATTCAATTCTCAGCATTGCATAAATTGTATATGTTGCTAGTCCCAGCACTCAGGAGGTGGAGACAGGAGGATCAGAAGTCCAAGGACATCTTTGCTTATGAGCAAACTTGAGGTCTGCTTGGGCCAAGTGAGACCTTTGTATTCATTTTTCCTCTCTCAGAGAAAGGAGGTGTTATCTCACCTCAGTCAGAAAGGCCATCATCAAGAAAAACAACAACCAGTGCTGGTGAAGATGTGTGGTTTAAGAGATTTGCAGTTTGTGGCAATGTGAACTATGCAGGTAGGATAGAGGTTCCTCCCGAAGCTAAGAACACACCTCCCATATGATCCAGAATCCTGCATATAAACTCAAAGGACTCTAAACACACCACAGAGATAATTGCCTATCCTTGGTTATTACAGTTCTATCCACAGTGGTATATGAGTCTAGATGTCCATTGACAGAAGAATAGGTAAGAACAAAATAGTATAGATGCAATAGACCTTTAAACTTTTACATTTTATTTATTGTTATTTGTGTATGTGCCGGCACACATATTCCATAGCGTGCATGTGGAGATCAGAGGACAAGCTTCAGGCCTTCCACCTTGGCAAAGCGGTGTTTCTCATTGTATCTGTGGCTCTGTCTGTGAGAGTACCTGTGAGAATCTGTGAGATTCTGTCATCTCACCATAAAAGTTGTGGGCTCGATGTGGATTTTGAACTCCATGTGGAATTGAACTCAAGTTATCAACTTTCTCAATAAGCACTTTTACCCACTGAGCTCCTGTGCCAGCTCCACCACAGGGTTTTATTTGGCCATAAAGAAGAAAGAAGTGATGGCATTTCAGGAAGGGGTAGGACTGGAGCCATAGTGCTAAGTGATATAAACCAGGTTCAGAGAGACACATGCCACATTTTCTTTTATATGTGGACTCTATATTGTGTTACAGACATGAAGAGGAGCTATTATTTTATTATTTTACTTTTTTTGTTTCACAAGCATATTGAGTACTAATCCCTGCTTCCCTCCGTACCCCCTCCTTCCCATCCTGCTTCCTTTCCTTCATCAATCCATTCCACTCCCTTCTACCCTCCTTTCTGTCTGCTTCCATAGACCCCAGGGTTCCCTGTGGCTTGTCTACCCTTGTGGGGTTCAGGCGTCTGTGGCCTACCAAGTTGCCCCTCCTCGGGCCACCCCACTGATAGGAGAATTTCCCTTCATTCATCCAGCTCTAGTCCCTAAGGTTTCCACTGTGTGTTCTTATCTCTCTTAAGTTCCTTGTAGTCTATGGGGCAAGTTGGTATGTCAGTCATTATGCAGGCCTGGTAAGGACAAGTCTCACTGCAGTGGATACAAGCAGTCCTGCCTTGAATGGAATGTCTTGTCCAACAGTGACCCTTAAGAGGAGTATTTGGAAAGAGGAAAGGGACCAGTTGGAGAGATGGAGGGTGGGTGGCAGCATCAGAAACAGGTGTGAAGATGAGCAAAGTTCATGACATACATGTTCCAAAGTGTTAAGATAAAATTCATCATTTTGCACAATGAATGAATTCCATCCCCAGCTCAGGAAAAAAAAATTCAAAATGTCTATAAAGCCAGCCAAGTGCTCTTTCATGTGCTTTTAAAATATAATCCAACATTAAAAAGCGAAGCAACTATCTGAAGATAATTGTACTTAAAGCAAAACTAGGTTGGTTTGGTTCTGACATGTGTTGTCAGGGAGCTTGTTTCCCAGGCTGGGGAGAGAAACAAGCAATGAATGACATTGGCTGTGGCCTGGGCGATCCGATCCTGGGCTCCTGGGCCCTCTAGCTCACTACCAGATACCTCTGCATTGCAGGTAGACTAGATGTGCTTTGGGATTAGAACCATATATTCTGATTGTCTGTTGTATTTCCAGGGCCCTGGGAGTAGATCTTGAAACTCATGGACTGAGGTTTTAAGTGTTTCCACCAGTTTCAGTTCACTTGTTTGTTACACTGCTGCCTTGCAGTAGATGCTTTGCTATTGGGGCTGACACATCACTGCGCTTCATCAATCATAGCCAAATAATCTGAGGGGGGGTGATGAGGAAGGGAGAGAGAGAGTCCTTTGTGTTTTCATGTGCTTTAACATCCTGAACTGTGAGTTTGCGCTCTCTTGCACTGACGGGTCAGGCACCACTGACTGACTCTGGGTGTTTGTGCAGAAGCTTTGAGCTCCCACGACTTGCTCAAGTGCTACAGCTACTATGTGCTTCTCATGATGCATCTGGTCACGCTCCCTCAGCCACATAGAGTGGTGCCCATAGAATCGAATGTGGATTGACATCTGCAGACACTCTAGAGTTCTGCGGTTGCTGCTGCAGTGATCTCAGAAGAGTGTTTTCTTGGCCAGTAATCAACAGAGAGACAATGATGTTTTGGGTGGGCATTTGATTGAGGAACCCGATATGGCAGCTTCCCTCTTTTTTTCTTCTTACTGAAGGGCACTGACTGCAATAGCAAGTGGGTCTGGCTCTCTAATAGGAGCCAGTGGGCTTCTGTCAACCTTGAAGATTGTGACTTTGAGGCCAGCCTGAGTTTACAGAGGAAGACCCGGCATTACCAAACCTACCCACCCAACCCAACCAAAACAACTCATCAAGCAAGCCAAACCCAACCAAACCCAACCAAACCCTATAATCTTCATGTAAAGGCACTGATGGGCAGTGTCAGGCAAAGCTGTTGGGAAAGAGTCACATAAGGGAAAAGAAACTGTTGCTCTATCTGATTGTCATATACTCATGGGTTTTATTGGAGTGAGTGAATCCTGAGACATCTTTATAATGATGAGACCTTTATCCATCAAAGGTATAGAAATGAGATCATAAACTGGAGCCATCTTTGGTTGAATTTGATAATTAAAAGTTGTTTATATTTGAAAATTGCATTGTGAAATATACTATTGTTGCATAATTAATGCATGGGGGCCTAGTTTCAGAGCGCTGAGTAGTATTCACCAGTGGGGGGCTAGGGTGTGGGTCGGTGGTAGAGTACCTGATTAGAATCCACCAGTGAGGGACTGGGGTTTGGCTCAATGGTTGAGTACTTGCCGAAGGTCTACCAGTGAGGGGCTGGGAATTTGGATTACCTAGTATACCAAAGGTCGGGATTCCATCCCCATCTCAGGAGAAAAAAATTCAAAATGTCTATAAAGCCATCCAAGTGCTCCTTCATGTGCTTTTAAAATGTAATCCAACATTAAAAAGTGAAGCAACTTTCTGAAAGAATCCTTATTTCCAGCGTTTGCTGGAAATTCAGAATATCTGGCCACAAGGATCATTCTGGAGGCACAATGGCCATCCGAGCACAGATGCTGTTTGAATCAGGGGACTATGTGTTTATTGCAAACTGCAGTCTCCACCATTCCCCAGTGTCCCCAGTGTTGGATCAGGGGGCAGTTGCTGTAATGATTGAGCTCTCCTGGCTGACTTTTCTCCAGGGGTGGGAGAGCTGTTTCTCCCGGGCACAGGGGGATGTAGAGACCTTTCTAACACCCCGCCTACATCCCTCTGGGGGACCTGTCTGGATCCAGCAGCCGAGTGTGTGTGAGACCACGGGTGAATCACATTTGCTGTGTGCTAGACAGCAGCTTTAGCGATGGGAAGGCTCCAGTCAGGCTTAAAAAATCCACAAGGGGCAGGAGGAGATTATGTGGGTTAAGCCAGAGGCCCACTAGAGTAATGAGTAGTTCAGGTTATACAGGGAAGCCCAGAGCCAGTTGCTCAAGACCCGAGAATGGATAAGGAGGGGCTCTGTATACAGATCTTAAAGCCACAGTTTTTCACTTGATAAGCTCTCCAGTTAATAAATCAGCTTCCAATGGGTCTGAGGAAGCAGGCACTCAGTGTGTGTGTGTGTGTGTGTGTGTGTGTGTGTGAGAGAGAGAGAGAGAGAGAGAGAGAGAGAGAGATACTACACATACGGTTTCTTGGAGTTGGCAAAAATCTGTCAGCTTTCCTCAAACAGTTCATTTTGACAAGAGATTATTTTGAATACATGTGCATCCTGACTTTCATCAGCGCAGGGGCCCCAGATGACAGGGATTTCCGTAGTGGGGCTCTGATCCTTGGATTTCTATGGTGGATAAAGGCCAGAGGACACCTACTTGTTACCTGAACCCTAAAGGCTCATGGGTCTGATCCCAAGGGCCTTTGAGGGAGGGAACACTCCCTATTACTGTGGACACAGCACTGGCTTGCTCTCAGTGATGAAAAACCCAAATGTTATTCCACCTCTCATGGCTGGTTCCTGTGACTCCTTGTGAAACGGGAAGCTGTTTGGTCAGAGTGTCCTGCAGACTAGAATAAATCCTTTAACCCGCTTGTAGAAAAATGCAAATTCAAGGCAAGCAATTACAAACAGATAGAAATGAGAGATGGGGAGTTTGCCAAGCAAGCCCTCTGCCTTGCTGTCCAGGTCTCCCTGTAATTTATCTCGATTCTGTCGGAGGTGGCCGGACTGGATTTTGATAAAGAGCTGCACGTCTGTCCCTCTCCAGCTCCGGAGACTTGCTTTGCAGTGCACTCCATTCAGGCTGAAGCGTCTGCACAGTCCCTTGCATAATTCGGAGTTAATCATTTGTACTTCACAGCCTCTGAGAGGCCTTAGACTTGGGAGGTGGGGACAGAGCTGGCTTTTTAATCGCCTTGTGTATTGTGTAGTGCGAGATAAATGACACCGACTGTCTGAAATCTACATTCTTGCTTCTGATGCAAAACTGTAATTAATTTTGTGCAGTGTTTCAGAATTGATCGTGGTCACTTGAATTTCTAATTTTTCATTCACTTCAAAGACCCTGTTTTTTTTCTTTCTCCCTCTCTCTCTGTCTTTCTCTCTTTCCCTTTCCTTTCAGGAATGTGCTCAGGGCACAAGAATGTTCCCTGATGCTGCCTTACTAAATGACCCGCTCACGCCTCTTTTTCAATAAGGTGAAACAGAGGTCAGGGCCCATGGCTCATGTTTATCTCGTAGCTTGTACACAGGTGTATTTCTGGTACCTGGGAAATACCATGGAAACTTCTGAACCTGTAACTAAGTAGTTTGGTGGAGCAGAGGCATTGTAGGAAGCTCAAAAAGCTTCCTTCACTGGCCTATTCAGAATAAGACAATTAAGCACAATTTAGGCAATAATTACCCTAATTAACTACACTCTAATGTTTGTATTCAAGATTATGGCAACGTTGTATCAGCTCGAGTTTTTAAATAATGACGAGGTTTCCTAATTTCTCTGTATTGATAGTTGCTGTACGTGATTCTTTGTTTGCTATACTTCACTGTAAAAATATTTGTCAGTGAGAGATTGAACAATATGAATGAATTTGATTATGCCATTGTCAAAAGCCCCATGCATCACAATTCCTTGTTTTTAATCACTACTGTAAACCTTGCAGCCGGAGGGCAGAGTTTTAATTTGGGTGTCTTACTAATGAAAAGAAAAAAAAATAATTGTTTTGCCAGGATTTAATAATAAGCAATAAAATCAGCCAACCACATTTTACCTCTGCATTCAATCTCTTTTTTATTATAAAACATTTTTGTCCTTTTTTTAGATTACGGGCGTAGATACTGAACATTTTACTAATAAATATTTCAGTTTGCTTACGGAGGCTAATGCTGTCATCTGAATATGGAATTATATTTCTTTCATGCTTCATTATCATTTCATGGTGATGATGGCAGTGCAGCGATGGAATATTTACAAGGTTCTCGGAGGACATTTATCCAATACGTTCCCTGAAGGGCACCTGGCCTTAAAGACACATTATCCTTTTTGAAGTTCTGCCCAGAAAACTCAGTCAGCCAATTAGAACATATCCTCCCCACTCAGTGCTTACCTTGTTCCTGACACGCCCCTCTGCTTTTCTGGAAGCTAAGGGGTAAAGCCCAGATGTGGCCTGTGAAATGGGCACATGATTCTTGCCTTTGACATTGGGCCTTGCCCTTGACTTGGTCCCAATTTTCCATGAAAGGAAGTTGCTTCTTGGGTTGAAGCCTCATCCTAGATGTTTCCCAAGGCCCCCGGGGACAGGCAGAGTCGGGTGCGGCCTGTCCATTTTCTGAAGACATGCCTCTATTGTAGATGGACATGGTGAACCGTAGAGCTCTGGGAAGTTAACAGGAGGCTGGCCCATGAGCACAGGAGTAGCTTGCTCTAGAAATGACAGTTCTTCGGAGAGATGGGAGAAGACACCTGGAAGAGGTATCTAGGGACAGAGGGTGAGGTTGCTGAGGTCTTGTGGTTCTTGGGGGGGGGCAAACAGAGCTTTCGAGGGTTCCCAGAGAGCAGAGCAGGAGCCAAACAGAAAGGGGCGGCGGTAAGTACGGAGAATGGGTCAGTATCTCAGAAGCGCTAGTCCTGCCTTCTTCTAGAGTTGTTGTATTAGTGTTGTTGGAACTTTTGAATCTTAAGAACATAAAATCTGGATTCTCCTATGAAACCTGATTTTAAAATATGTAGAAACGTGAAATATTGAGTCATTTCAAGTATGCCAATGGCAATGTGAGCCAGATAGACTGTAGGCTGTAGTGAGCCTGCAAAGCATCCTGGTGTGTGATCTTTGTGGAGATGGTGGGAGCGTCATTTAGAAGATTCCCCTTCATCCCTTATCCAGTTCAGCCTGCTAACTGCGCTAAGACTGGCAGTCACGTGGCAGTAAAGAACTTTTATTTTCCCCACTCATATTGTGTCAGGGCACCTTGGCCTGGTCTCATGACCCTCACTGCTTAATTTGGCCACTGAGCTTTGGAAAGATGTCTAGCGACACAATTGTAACCGGAGGAACTGCCAAGTGTTGGTGTTGTCAAGAGAGCTGCCCCATTCTCTAAAACACAGTCCTATTTGCTGCTTGGTCCCAGTTTCTTGGGACGTTGCAGCTTGAAAACTCATCCTGAAGCAGGTTGGAGATCTTTTCCATCCACATCAGGGAGTGCATGGAGGAAAGATACAGATATGGAATGTGGGCAGGGTCCTGCTCACTCTGGGGTGCCGGATTTACACTGGTGTGCATGAGAATCGTCGAGCAGCCTCATGGTGAGCAGAACACGACTTCTGGAATTTTCTCTGCAGCCTGTATGTAGCCTTGGGCTGATGCCCAAGGGCAGATGGCAGTGAGAAGGGCAAAGGCATTCATTTTTCAGTGGAAGCAGGAGATAACGTCTATGGGCTGGGCAGTAAGTGGGGTTGCCACGAACCCCCTATGATTCCTACTGGTCCCCCAACAGGCACATGCTCTGTCCTTGGTGACAGTCTCTGCTCAATGTTGTTGACAGCCTGCTGCTTGAAATCCAGATGACAGCAGACATGGACAGAGCTTTCCCTGGTGGCAGCGATGACCTGCCCACGACTCCTCTTGGATTTTCACAGGGTTAAGAAGCACTAAAACTTGGGACCGAGGATCAAAGGGAGAAGATGAGTCTGTCTGACCAATACTGATTCCTCAAGTGCATTCTGGGAGCACTTGTCAAAGCACTTGTCAGGGATTCAAGATTCTATAAGGCAATATCTTGCTGCATAGTTCAGGGTGGCCTCGAACTTACAACCTCCTGAGTGCTGGAATTTCAAGCTTGCATGCCTATACTTTCAGGCTCCAGACCCTTGTGGCCTTACCTGATGTCCCTCCCAACTATACCTCCAGCTTGGGATGCTTTCCCTGTTTCGGCTCTTGCAGACAGAACACCAGATTCCAGAGCTGGGGGCTTCAATCAGCTCAGGAGCAACAGTCCCCGTCTGCCTCCAAAGCAGGCTTTTTGTGGAGAGGCCAGATGCAGGGGTAGATCATGAGTGTGATGGGTTTCTATGGTCTCTTCTGTTTGACTATCACCCGATTCTTCCCTCGGTCATTTCACAGGACACCCAAAATATGACAGTTGGGTGAAATACTAGAGGTCTCCTTAAGTCTGAATTTCAGGCCCCAAATTTCCACAGCCTCCCAAAACAGCACCCTGAGGTAGGGGGCCAGGTAAAATGAAAGAGCCTTCACATGCATATCACAATGCTTGTTTGTCTGGCATTCAAATACAGCGGACATCCTGAGTTTTTATTGGTGAAACTCAAGGATCCTCTAATCCTCCCTCCAGGACTATTCCAGATACTCTGAGCCTCAAAGCTGCTGCATTACATGAGAGAATCTTCTCAGTTTAAGATTAGGGCTGGCGTCTCACGCACATCCGCAAACATCTACGCAGGTCTCTGTTGCCAGTCAAAGATCTCATTGGACTTTGGGGAGCTGGTTGGATGTCTGCTTCTGGTCCTGTGGGATAAAGTGAGGTGTCTTGTGGTTCCCTCCTCCAGGAGCTGTGGCCTTCAGACGTGGAGTAGCTCACTCAGTTCTGGGGTCTGCGGGACCAGGCACAGGAGAATGACGGCCAGGTTCTCTAGCGGCATCACACGAGAGACCTTTCCCTGGGCTCTGTCCGCCTGGCCCAAGCCTCTGCACTGCAGCCCTCTCTCACCCCTGCCAGTGCAAGTCCAGATGTGGGAACATCTGGGGAGGATGTGTACCAACTTTGTGAGGGAGGGTTGGTGGGTAATCCTCACCTTTATTCTTAGTTGTTACTATCTCTGATAGTTTATCTTCTTGTATTGTTTGTATTTGTTGCAAACATGCTCTGTTTTTAGAACACCAGGAGATAATAAAATAGATCAAGATCTAGAAATACTTTTACCAAATGGTTAAAGAAGAAAACAAAGGAATTTTTCTTCCATCCCTCTTCTCTTTCCTCCCTCCCTCCCTTCTTTCCTCCTTTTTTGTTCCTTCTTTCCTTTATTCTGTTTTCCCACTCTCTTTCCCTCCCTTCCCTCCCTCCCTCCTCCCTCTCTGTCTCTTTTTCTTTCTTTCTTTTCTTTCTTTCTTTCTTTCTTTCTTTCTTTCTTTCTTTCTTTCTTTCTTTCTTTCTTTCTTTTTTCTCTTTCTTTCTTCTTTCTCTCTCTTTCTTTCTCTCTTTCTCTCTCTCTTTCTCTCTCTCTCTCTCTCTCTCTTTCTTTCTTTCTTTCTTTCTTTCTTTCTTTCTTTCTTTCTTTCTTTCTTTCTTCTCTTCTCTCTCTCTTTCTCTTTCTTTCTCTCTCTTTCTTTCTCTTCCCTCCCTCCCTCCCTCCCTCCTTCTCTGCCTCTCTTCTTCCTTCCTTTCTTGCGTCCTTCCTTCCTTCCTTTTCCTTCTCTTTTCTCTCTTTCTTTCCAGCCCTCCCTCTCTCAGCAGAATGTTACTGTATAGCCTAGGCTGTCCTGGAACCTCTGATCTTTAGTCTCAGCCTCTCAAATGCTACCAACCACTCCTAGGAATGAATTTTTTTCTTTTCTTCTTTTTGAAACTGGCTTAACTCACCACAGGTTTCCTTAAGACATGCTCTTGGTGCTCCTACTTGCTTAATTCTGTCCTTTTTCCTCATCTCCCCAGCCTCCTTTCCCACCATACCATCATCCCCATTTCCACTTTGATAGCTCGCATATTCTATGGACTTTCTTGCTTCTCTCCCTTAAAGCTACTTTTAAGGGTTGTTCTCTTGGGACTGGAGAGATGGTTCAGTGGTTAGGCCTCTGTCTCACAAGCAGAGTTCAGATCCTAGACCAGATGGAAATGGCAGTGGCCTGTACTTCCAGCTCTGGAAGGTAGACAGCCTGGGAAGCCCCAGAGCAAAGTCAAAAGACAGTAGAGCAATCCAGAATGATTCCTAAAGTCACTCTTGGCCTCCATGCCCTCTGATCCACACACACACACACACACACACACACACACACACACACACACACACACACACATGTGTACATATTAAAGAAAAGGATGTTCTCTTGATCCACTGGCTGCATCTCCAAACGTTTGTCTAGCTCAGCGAGGGAGTGGCATATCATAGAATGTAAAATCCAGATTACATGGCACATGCATAATTTGGGCCCATGCCTCTTCAAGATGGGTTTGAACCCATCCCATTCAGTGCAGAGAAAAGAAAACCTCAAATGTGCAGCTGTTCGACAATCTTGAATGCTATGCCCAGAGTGGGCACAGCCCTCCCCCCCAACTTGTGGGGTTTTCCTCTCATTCGGGTCCTTCTTGGGGAGGATAACTGGGTACCACCCATTAAGGACAGTGCCAGTGGGGGCTCAACAGCCATGACAGCCAGTGACGGAGGACTAACAGATGACTCTCTTTCCCTGGGGTCAGAGCTGCACATGCCCTTTGCCCAGTCTACTGTGCAAAGCCACAACCCCGGCAAAGGTCCAAGATCCTGTGCTGCCATCCCTTCCAGTGTTCCTCTGGCTCCCGCAGCTTCTCCCAGGCCCGGAGACAGGAGCCACATCATATTTTTGACATAAGGCCCCAATCTCAGACGAGCAGCGGTGGCTACTGCAAATGTATCGATTTGTTTTTTTCTCCATAGACCCGTGTGCTGTTTGTAGGTAGAGGGGGAGAAAGCTTGCGAAGGGTGGAATCTACTTCTTCGAAGCCTGGGTTATCAAACTCATTAATCTACATGTCAAGGGGCTAGGAATGAATAATTGTGTGTAGAATTTATCTGCCAACATGATAGCTACTTTTCAGCTTTCTACTCAGAGCTCCTTCATTGCCTGGCCCTTATTATACGCTTTGTCTTCCAGATCCCAGCCTTCCCGGGTGCCCAGGAATCCGCATCTCAGCCCCTCTGAGGACACTTGTTCTGAAACATGACACGCGGAGGCCCACTGGAAGGGGCTGGCGGTCTGATGAGTGCCCCGCACCTTGGCCAGCATATCGAGTCCGCGGCTAATTAGAAATAAAGGGTGAACTCCTGCTGCGTCACTGACAAGCCAAGGTCATCTTTTTCTCTTTCCTGGAAAGGTGCTTTCTGGCTACCACGTTAGAGTTAAGGGGTGGCATGTTGCTAAGGTCATGCATGCTCCTGGATTTTCAGAGTGCTCGAAATGGAACCCAAGGTCTTGCACATATTAGGCAACCATTACCATCGAGCCACCCCTCTAGTCCCTCACTGTGGATTCTAGACAGATGCTCTACCACTGAGCCACACCCCAAAACCCTCGTTGGTAGATTCTAGACAAGAACTCTACCACTGAGCCATGTTCCCCTTCCCCCAGTACCTCACCGTGGAATCTAGGCAGATGCTCTACCACTGCGCCACACCCCCAAACCCTCACTGGTGTATTCTAAGCAAGCACTTTACCACTGAGCTACACCCCCAGTCCTTCACTGGTGGAATCTAGCCAAGTGCTTTACCATTGAGTCACACCCCAGCCTCACTGGTAGATTCTTGGTAAGAGCTGTGCCATTGAGTCATGGCCTAGCCCCTCACTGGTGGACTCCAGGCAGGCAGTATACCCTTGACTCACACCCCGGGTCTGAATTAATTATGAGCACATCATAAATGTAGTTGACAGGACAGAGGCTGGGGGGGAGTGGATTCAGGCAAGAGCTATACCACTGAGCCAGATCCACAGCACCTCACTGGTGGATTTTTAGGTAAGAACTCAATTGCTGGATCACACTCTTAGCTCTTCACTGGTGTTCTCTAGGCGAGTGTTCTGCCACTGAGCTACATTCCCTGTCTGCAGTGCTTCCCTCTGCTTTTCTGAGACAGGTCTTGCTGTTAAGCCTAAGCTGGCCTCTGACATGTGGTGTTTCCCACACTGGGGTGGAAGCACAGACCTCCTGCTGCTGCTTTCTAATGCTGTGATTATAGATGTGTAACTGCAATCGATCCTGGCTGCTCACTGAGTCTTGTTGGAGCTGGGTGGTGAGGAGTCAGCTGGGCAGGGAGACCTCTGGGCTATGGAGTGGAATCCCCTTCCCTTCGTTTGCATCCTAGTAAACTCACACTTGACCAGAGAGAATACGGGGACAGTTGAGGCTTAAGACCACCTGGTTGCCAGCTCTCCGAAGTAGAGGAGCCTGGAGACACAATGGTGATGGTTCATTCAGTCGCGGTGGCTCCAGCCATGCTGATGGTTCAGCCACTGCCTTCTCCAGCAGGCGAGGAGAGCTGCAGAGGGACAAGAGGTCTCTCCCATCCCTGTTACGGGGGTGCATTCACCAAGTGTTTTCCTCGATGATCCCCTTGCTGGGTAACCGCCCCCCCCCAGCCTCTGCCCTGTCAGCTACATTTATGATGTGCTCATAATTAAATGTCCGCAAAGCTCGCGGCGTGCTGACCACAGAGGGGCCATAAGCAGTAAGATAAATGAGAGTAGGAGATGTAATATTGCTTCACTTGTGGGCTTCAGCTGACGTGAAAGATTGTCAGTGATAATTATTAATATGTGACCTGGTTGAGTCTTTATGTGAACAATCACAATTTTAATAAAGTGGTAAACTCCACAGCCGCTGTGTTTGCACATCCTGCCTTCAACATGCTCGGCTATCACCTCGGAATTTTAGTAGCACTTCCTTCTCTCTTCTGTTTTGTAAGTAATATTGTAACCTACCCACGGAAACCCTGGCTAAAACATCACTGATGCCAAATCTAGAGATGAGAGAGGGAGAGAGAGAGAGAGAGAGAGAGAGAGCGACCAAGAGCCCAGTGTTGTCAGTGTCACATCCATCCAGGAGGAGAGGACCCAGTCAAGCCCCGGGGAGGAGGCATGCTGCATGCATGCCAGCAACAGGTGAGGCTGGCTCATGCCCTGCTCAGCTGGGAGGCCGGGGATGGGAGGGTGGGGGGGATGGGGGATGTCTCCAGCATGATGCTTGTCTACGACGGGATACCCTGTGTAGACTTCCTCCAATCCTTCCCCCCCACTTATATCCTTTCTCAGAGCCTTTAGGACCCTGGAGCTATCTGATCCATCAGGATGGAGAAAACCACCTAGGGGATTCTGTCTGTTCCCAGTGCTCTGTCTGTAACCATCCATGGTTAGGGCAGGAGCCCAAAGCTCTGGCTTGCCTGGAAGAGTCAGGCCAAATTTAACCCATTGTTAATATTTTACAGGTCTAAATATAGAAAAACCCAATGTTAAAGACAAAGTTATAGTACATAAAAATTAATAGTTGACACATAGAATCAGTTTAACAAAGATCTGCGGAGTAAATATTAAAGAAAGTAGTGTGGGGTCAGGAAGAAGAAAACAGAAATACAGTTTCTATACTGTACTAAAAGAAAGAATGATAAATGGTTGCTTTTTTGACCTTAAAAATTAGAAAAATAAGGAAGTTTAAAGATAGATTGAAAAATAAGTAGGAATTTTCTATTTGAATCATAAACTGGATCCTGCGTGTTGGAGATTATCACACACAAAGCAGAGTTCAGAGATTTATTAAAGATAAGGTGGAAGAGGACACACAATACAACCAACAAAACAGTCCCATGTAAGCCGGGTTGGGTACTTCACTTACCCTGCCGTTCCAGCCTGGGGGGTTGAGGCAGGAGGATTGTAGGCCTGAGTCTGGCTGCAAAGTTAGTTCAGGACCAGTGTGGGTAACTTAGTGACAACCTGTGTCAAAAAGTAAAAAGAGGGCAGGAGGGGCTGGTAGTTCAGTTGTAGAGTACTGGCCTGGAATCACCAGTGAGGGCATGGGGGCGTGGCTCAGTGGTAGAGTGCTTGCCTAGAATCCACCAGTGAGGGGCTGAGGTATCGTCGTGTAGCTCAGTGGTAGAGCTCTTACCTAGAGCACACCAATGAGAAACTGGAGATGTGGCTCAGTGGCTGAGCACTTGTCCAGTGGCTGAGCACTTGTCCAGAATCCACCAGTAAAAGAGTTGGAGGTGTGTGTGTGTGTGTGTGTGTGTGTGTGTGTGTGTGTGTGTGTGTTAGAGCACTTGCCTAGAATCCACCAGTGAGGAGCTGGGGGCGTGGCTCAGTGGATAGAGTGCTTGCCTAGCATGTGTGGAAGCCTGGGTTTAGTCTTTTTTTAAAAAATTGTTTATTTATGCATATGTGTATATGCTTGTATGGAGCAGAGGGCACTATGTGTCCCTATGGAGGACCAAGGGGACTTTCAGAAGTCATCGTAACTCTTTCTGCTTTTGAGGTGGAGTCTTATCCCCTGAACCATGTCTTCAGTCCTGGGTTTGGTCTTGATCTCAATCAAAAGACAGAAAACTGATTGAGGAGCTGTGTTCAATCGCCAATACAGTAAGAAAAAATGTCCCACACAGAAAACTATACAATATTAATAAGACGCACCAAGGAAATATGGGACAGAAGATTGAGGATGAAACACTGGATATAATGGAGGAACTATCATTACTGGTCAAGGGCATCTACTTCACACTGAAGCTCTGTTGCTTGCCATTTATTTCTTCCTTCATTAGGCATTGGGCCAAGGTTGGTAAGAATTTCTATCAGGCAGATCCTTGTCCACTAGAGAATAAACTGGGTTTATATTCTAGTAGGCTGGAGGAGTCATGAATCCTGTACTGAATGATAACATAGCAAAATGCAGAATGCAAGATTGTTGGAAGAGAAGAAAAGGCAAGAGTCTCAGGCTTAATGAAAACAGTTTTGAAGATGTCTATTTTGGTATTTGGAAGATCTAGTGACAGATATTCCAAAGACTTAGATAATTTCGAACATTAAAATAGTTTCTTAAATTGAGATTTTTTTTGAGTTTCTTAAATTGAAATGTTTCTTAAGACTGAGGTACTATATTAAACCTAAAATTTCACAACAGAGATTAGACTGATTATTAATGAAGCCTGGATGTGTTCCAATGATCAGAAAGTGGCAGGGGAAGAGAGCAGGAAAAAAGTCAAATTTTAAATGAGCAAGTTTTTAAGATTATTAAGAGATCTATTTTATAATAAATATAAATAAAACTAGCTTTTAGTATCAAGAGGAATTTAAGGGCATGTTTAGAAAGTTGCATGTGGGTGGTAGAGTCCTGTAATCTTAATTCCTGGGATGGCTGAGATAGGAAGATTGGAAGTTCAATATCTGCCTACACTGCAGACTAAGTTCAAGGTCAGCCTGGACAACTTAGTGAAATCTTGTTTTCAAATGAAAAAGAGAAAGATAGCTAGGGGATAGCTCAGTGCCCCAGCATGTAGCCCTCTAGCATGTACAAGGCCCTCTGTTCATTCCCCAATACTGCAAAGAAAAGCAAACCATAAAAACAAAGACAAAAACAAAAGCCCTAAGCAAAAAAAATCCTGTATTTAGAGACTATTCAGAAATTATCAACAGTGAGAATATCATGTGTCAATCAATACCTGAGTTGCAGAGAGAGTCAAAACTGTATTTGGAAGAAACTATGCAGCCTTAAGTATCAGCGTTATTGAATATTGAACGTAAATACATGAATTATACATTCAACTCACAATAAATTAGAAAGATAGCCATGAAGTAAACTTTGGATGACATTGATAACGATTAAACGTAATTTAGTAAATCAGAAAGTGGATAGTAGCCTGCCACAATAAAGAATTAGGAGGAGTCGAAGGCATCTGACAAGTTATTTATGTGAAACAGACTGAACGCATGCCTTACAATATTGGAAGCAACACAAATGTCTGTGAACTTGAAAAGTCAGAAGAGGAAGGAAGCACAGTACTTAGTGTGATAGGTATATGACTACTAGTGTCAGCTTGAAGGCTGAACTCTGGACACATTTGTGAGCAATTAGTAGTTGAGCCCTAAGCAAGACCGTGAGCAACTGTCTTAATTGATGGGGAAGGCCTAGACCACGGTGGGTGTGTGGATGGATAAAATGGAGGGAGCTGGTTAAGTAAGTTGGCATTTTTGGAAATACTTGGACAGACATGATGTCTGGCAAGTAAAGACTGTCCCTCTTTTTAGCACTTCCGTGGATATGGGGTAACCAGTTCCCTTGGCCCCTGACGTTGGTATGGACTCTTCTGCCAAACAGGTTTAAGCAATGAAACCAAACAATCATAAACCAATAATTAAAAAATCTTGTTTTGTCGTGAATTTATCAGCAACCTTCAGGCATACTTTTGACACAACATCACAGGAAATTCTGTGGAAATGAGTTTTTTTTTTTTAAAAGTTCAGATGACCAATGTTAATTGTAAAATAGAGTTGAAAAACAAGTCAGAAAATGAAAAAAAGAAAAAAGAAAAAAGAAACCAGATGATTATATGGATGGGTCTCATCCATCTTTCAAGAAGCACAAAATGATCATGATATTAACAAAGGGAGCAAACTTACTTACTTAGTTACTTTCTCGTTGCTTTCGCAAAATGCCTGACTAAAGCAACTTGGGGATGAAGGGTTTATTCTGACCCACAGTTCCAATGTGCAGTCCATCATGGCAGGCAAGGTTTGGTGGTAGGAGCAGGAGGCAACTGGTTTCATTGCATCTGCAGTCAGGAATCAGGGAGACATGTATGCTTTTGCTCAGCAGACAGGGTCTTCCCACCTCTCTTAACATATTCTAGAGAACGCTTCACAGATATCCTCAGAGGTTTATGTCCAAGACAATTCCAAATGCTGTTAAGTTGACAGTCAATATAAATTTTCACATCTACCGTGAAGCAACTCAAGGGAGAAAGAGTTTCGTTGGCTCATAATTATGGATGTGGTCCTATCATTGCTTGGAAGTTACAGCAGCAAGAGATCAAGGCAGTTGCTCACATTGCATTCCCAAGAGCAGAAGGTAATGGATCAGTGCACTCATACTTGCTTGCTAGCACTTAGCTCATTCCCTCCATCCTTGTACAGACCTAGATCTTAGGAAATGGTCTTGACCACTGTTAGTCCATTAATTCCATCAAAGGAAGTCCTCCTAAGCAGAGATGGGAGTCAGACTTAATCTAGAAACTCCTTCCAAGTATGCTCAGAGTCCTGGGCATCATGTTGACATGACTCCTCAGTGTCATATTGACAATGAATATTAACCATTACACTTACTTCTCAAGCACGATCATTAAATCACAGGCTAGCAAAAATAACCAATGAAGTTACAGGTGGGCTGTACCTGTAAATGTCAATGTCAATGTCAAAGCAATTGAAGAAAGTAACCCTGTTTATTAAAACAACATGCACTATAAGTAGTAAGGCCTTATTTCATGAGTGCTACATATGGTCACAAATCAGGAAATTGACCAGATCACATCAGTAGGTCACTGGAGAAAAATCTGAAATATATGCCAAAAATACATTTGATTAAATTCAATATGTTCTATCAGAAGCCTTGAAGAAAATAGAACTAGAAGGATAATTCCTGACAGGAGTGACTTTTGACCTGGACAATAGCCCCTGTAGACACATATGCTCCTGTAGACACATGTGCCCCTCTAGACACATGTCCCCTTCTAGACACATGTGGTCATGTCCAGATGTGTTTTCATTGTCAAATGGGCAAAGGTCTATGATGCTGTCTGCTAAACATCACAACGCAAGGGGGAAGGAGTTTTCCTTGCACAATGAACAGGCTCTGGTTCACGTGATACTCTGTCTCAAAAACATGGCCCATACAACATTAAAACTGAAAACCTGGAAGAATTCTGTTTGTTGGACAGGACAGGTACAAGATAATTTTATAAAGAACTGTATTGTATAGTCAGTGTGTAAAAAGAAGTGAAGAATGACTATTGGAATAAGCAAATAAGAATGATTATTTTATAACCCTATGAAAGGAATCCAAGAACAGGTTGGAAGCATGTTGACGAACTATCAAGGAGTTTAGTAGCATTAAATCTAAGTGAATATGGAAAGGTAAATATTATAAAGTGATCAAAAATACATAAATAAAAATCTATAAAGATACAGTAAACAGATATATGATATCTAATACAACCAGTTTAGCCAATGGAAAGAAACAGATTCAAGAGATAATGTAACTACATTAAAAAATCTATAATATTGAGTGAGATTGGCCAGCACCTTCATCTAAACCTGGTGCCCGGAGTTGGTTCCTTGGAGTGTACATTGTGGAAGAAAGAACAGAAAGTTGTTCTCTGACCTCCACATACACTCCTGTGGAGTCTCTTTCTCTCTCTCTCACAAATACATAAGTAAATAAAATATTAAAAATTATAATATAGGTGAGATATCATCTTAAGCAGAAAGGGGATATATGGAACAATATATAAAAGAATATATTACTGAAAAAAACAATGGACAAGAATATACAACAATTGTAGACCTTTCATGCCCTTCATAATGGAACTATGGAAAATATAAAATAAAACCAGTAGAGATAAAAATGGACATATCTGCAATAGAAACAGGACAAAGTTCACCCTTCATATATGATATGCCATACTATATATGGTATACATATATGGCATGTTGCAGTCTGCCTGCATGGTTGCTGATAAATGGCCATCAAATGGCTTAAGGGAACAAGAGTTTATTTTCTCTTATGATTACTGGTTACAATTCTTAGTCCAGCTTGACAGGAGAGCATGCACCAACACCAGGGCCGAGGGAACTGGCCATACCATCTCTACACAACATCTGAGAGATGGACAATCCTTACTTGCAAGACCAACGTGTCTGGCCAAGTGAACAGAAGGATGCCAACTTTCTCAACCAGCTCTCAGTATTTTATTCCAGAGCCTAGTCCCACCCACCATGGCTGGACCTTCCCCATCAGCTAGACAATCTCCTGCAGGTTTGCTCTGGGCTTAACTCAACCATTAATTCTTTACAAATGTGCCCAGAGCTCAAACTCTCAACAGTCAAGTTGATACCTGTGCTTAACTATGACATGCATGTATATATATGGTATATATATGTATATGTACATATACACACATACATACATACATACCAAGTAAACAAAAGTAATGAGATGCAGGATTTAAATGACAAAGCAAACAGCTTTATATAAACAATTTATAAAACACATCCATTTCAAACACATGAATCACTCATGGAAATTGACACTAGATTAGACTGCAAAGGAAATCTCAGCAAAAAAGTCGAAATTATACAGGTCTTATTCCCCAAACAAATGAGAAAGTAAGAGTGATAAAATCAATATCTACAATCACAAATATAGAAACACTTACAAAAAGTCTTGTGTTAATAAGGAAATAAAAATGAGAATTATACACTATTTAGAAATAAGCAACAGAGCATTAAATATTAAAACCTGTGAGATGTGGCCAAAGCAGTTATCAGAGGAAAATTTATGGACTTAAATGCATTCATTAGAAAATGAGGGAAATTGAAACCAAATGGACCGAGCATAATATTCAAGATACTAGAAAGAACCCAAAATCAAATTTCCAGAAAGGGGGAGGAAGGATTTAATAAAGATTAAAACCCGACATTAATAAAATAAGCAAGGTCAACAAAGCCAGTAGATATGATCAATGAAATATTCCTTGCATTTGAATAAGAAAAAGAGTGAGCATAAATAAACAACATCACTGAAAAAATGTATAATTAAACGTACAGAGGGAGTTAAATTTTGTTAGATGGCAAGGACATATTAATTAAAAGATGAAAGACAAGATTTTCTACAAAATATGCAAATTAACACAATTAGCCTCCAGAAGTAGTAGAAAGTCTAAATGTTCAGCTTTTGATGAAGAAAATGAAATAGCTAGTCAGAGACATACTTCTTTCTGTAGTGTGCACGTCTGATTGATGTGGGGTGCCTTCTTCAACCGCTATTCACCTATTTTTTGAGACAGGGTTTCTCGCTGAACCTAGAGCTCAGGGACTGGCTAGACTGGCTGGCCAGCTGTCTCCAGGGATCCCTTGTCTCTTTCTCCAGTGCTGGGGTTTTATATGCACCCACCATGCCTAGCTTTAATGTGTGCTAAGGATCTGTCTCAGTCACTCCTCAGTTGCTGTGATTAAATATATGACCAGAAGAATTTAGGAGAATGAGGGGCTCTAAGCTATAGTCAACAGTCATGGCAGGAGAGTTACCAGCAGGGACGGAGGGAACGGGCTGCACCATATCCTCCGGAAGAGCTGTGAAGGAGGAGCATATTTTGTAGCTTGTCTGTCTGCCACAGCCAACTGGTTCTCTCTCCATCCTTTCTGCCTGCCCAGAGAATGTTCCCATCCACTCTAGGCTGGGTCTTCTCATATCGATTAGATAATCTCTTGCTTAGAGGCTGGCCTTCATTACATAGCTCTTCATAGGTGTGCATAAAGGCTCAGTTCTCTAGTGTCAGGTTGACACTTCGTACTAATCACAGTGTCAGCCACAGGATTGTGTGTGCATGCATGTGCGTGTGCGTGTGTGTGTGTGCGTGCGTGTGCGTGTGTGCGTGTGTGCGTGTGTGTGTGTGTGTGTGTGTGTGTGTGTGTGTGTGTGTTGACCTGGACTCACTTCCCCCCATGTGGATATTTACTACCTACACTTTTAGCCGAGCTCTGCACCTGTGTTAAGAGTCAGAGGGCTGTTTATGACTTTCTGTCTGGGTTCTCGGCTGTGTTCTGTGATGCTCCTCCTGGCTGATCTAGCGACATAATGTGCTTTGATACCAAGTAGAAGCATTCTTCAGTCTTTTATTTATTCTTTTTTCCCTCTTGGTTGTTTTTGTTTTTCCTAGATGTCCAGGCTGCCCTTGAACCCTGCCTTAGCCTCCTGAGTGCAGGAATCATGGGCAAGTACCACCACCATGCATGGTTTATTATTCAAAACTTGTTCTTCCTTCAAGATCATGTTAGTTATTCTAAGAGTCATGCTTGCCTCAATGTCTACAGAAATCCTTATCGTTCACTTGATAGAAATGGCATTAGGCCTGTCCACAAATTTACAGGGAGGGTGTCTGCCTCGGTAGGCCTTACGGCCTAGGTTGGCTCTGCATTACTTAGGGGCTGTTGACTTCCTTCTTTAGTGTTTTGCAGGCTGAGGTGTACAGGTCCTCTGCATGTTTTGCCAAGTTTATATGTAAATATCATTTCCCCTGCAGTCATTGCAAACAGCATTTTTCTGTAAAATTCAGTTTATTTGTATCCATCTCAACATGTAGAAATGCAACTGATGCTTGTGTTGATCGTTCATCCTGTGACCTTGTGGACTCATTTATTCATTTTAGGAATGCAGTTGTAAATCCCTTGATATTTCTATGTAGATAATTATGTCATTTTCAAATGGAATGTTTTTCTTTTCTTTTTTTTCCTTGTATCACAATGTCTTTTTTTTTTTTTTTTTGAGGACTTTTGGCCTTGGTGTTTGAGAAATAGCCTACAATCTTATTTCTTTCTAGTTTTTTTCTTTTTATTTCTTGATATGATATGGCTTTGGATTGGCATAATACTAATCTTTTAAAATAGGTGAGGGAATTTTTTTCTGTTTTCTGAATTGAATTCTGTAAATTTGTTTTCATTAATGTTGATTTTTCTTTAAGTATTGGAGAATTGTCAGGCTGAAATCCTTTTGGCCCAAGGGATTTCCTTCTTTCCTTTTTCAGAAGGAAGATTTTTTTTATGTGTGTCTGTGTGTGTGTGTGTGTGTGTGTGTGATATGTGTGTGCTCACACAGTGTGTGTGTGTGTACATACATATGTGTGCATATAGAGGAGTCTTCTTCAATTGATCTTCACTTGTACTATGTATTGAGGCAGTCTCTCACTTGAACCTAGATCTTACTGATTACAATAGTCTAGCTAGCCCACTTGCTCCAAAGGTCCTGCATTCTTCTGCCTCCCAAGTGTTGGCCTTGCAGGCAGGCAGCTTTGCCCACCCAGCATTTATAAAGGTTTTAGGGATCCAAACTCTGGTCCACATGCCTGCAAGGCGAGTGCGTTGCCCACTGAGCCATCTCATTCTTTTCATGAAGGAAGATTTAAAAGAAATGATTTGTGTGTATGTGTGTGTACGTGGGGGGGGGGGAAGTCAGGGAGTAACTTTTAGAAGCTGGTTCTCATCTTTCACCATATGAGCTGTGGGAATTGGACTCAGATCAGCAAGTTTGCAGTCAGACACCTTTACCCATTAAGCCATCCCTCTGGCCTCATGAAAGAAGATTTTAAAATATAAATTCAGCTTCTATAATAGGTATAGTTTTGTTGACATACATTTGATTTAAACATTCAGTAATCATTATGATTAAGATTTTTATTTAAAAATTGCTAGGGAAGACTCCATACTGTTCTGTATTAGCTTTTTTCTTTAATCAGCATAGAAGGCAATGGTTTCATTCTGGTGCTTTTATACATATTTCAGTCCCAATCCTCCTGCAATCCCCTACCCATCCTTATCTTTATCCCTCTCCTTCCCTTCTTCCTGCTATCATGTGGCTGTTATTCATCCGACTTAAGGGAAGATTTTAGCTTGTGGGTTTTGAGAAGCGGGTTCATCACCCACATCCCTTAGCTGCCAACTTCACTAGGGAAAGTTGTTCATTTTTTTTTTTTTTAAGAGAAACTCTTTCCTTCATCCTTGACACTGGTGATCTGGTCTGTCTTGTTTTTGTCTCTCTGGCTGAAGCTTCTAGAACATCTGGCTAGTGCTGTGGCAGAATGGTCTTCTCTTGGGTTTTCTCCATCACGTTCCTGTTTCTCCTTCATCCAGTGCGTGGTACTTCTTCCCTGGCTCCCTTCGGACTTCGAGTTGTACTGCCTCTCGCTTCCTGAGGGGGGCGTGTGGATTGTGGGTTGAAGTTTCACCTCTTGGAATGCAGCCAGTGGCTGCTGTACATTGTCCCCTGAGAGCTTGCTAGCTGCACTGAGTTTGATATGCTAGGTTTTCATTTTATCAGCTTCTGGGTTAAGAATGAGTTCTTTCTGACCTGTCTTCGATGACCTGGCTTCCACATTCTTGTTCTCGTCTTTTTCTCTTTCTTTTTGAGGATTTCGTGATAGTCACAAAGCATACTTTGTGCAACTTCAATTTTTTTATGTTTGTTGAGGTTTGCTTTATGACTCACACTTTGGATTATCTTGGTAAATCTTCCACAGACCTTTGAAAAGGGTGTTTGCTCTGCTGCATTTGGGTGGAGTATTAGACACAGTCATATCCTTGGGCTCAGCATCTATGGATTTAGCTGACAGGGACGGAAAATATTTGAAAAGATTGGACCAATATTGAACATCATCAGACGTTTTTTTCCAAGGTAATGTGGAGTGACACTCTTTTCATTGTACTGTAGACATGACTAAAAATATATCAGGGAGGCCTGGGGAAATAGATGCTCAGTGGATAAGACACTCGCCCTACAAGCTTGAGGACTAATGTTTACATCTTCAGAACCCATGCAGAAGTCAGACAGATATATCAGCCTGCAATTCCAACACTTAGAAGGCAGAGACAGAGTTCCCAGGAGAACTGGCTACCTAGGCTAGCTGATTAGTGAGCTTTGGATTTAATTGAGAAACTTTTCCTTAATAATAAAAGTGAAAATTGATCAAGAAGATACCTTACGTCAATTTTGGGCCTCCGCATGCCGAGATATGTTTGTACACTTGTTCATACATATGCACCCACACATGTAAACACCCATAAACTCATGCATACACCCCAACATGTGCATACACGTTCAAACAAGCAAAAACATAAACAAATAAACAAACAGTATCAAGGAGGATGTGTCTGAGTTATAGATGAATACTTACCACACCTTGATATATAAGGCCTTGGAGCATCCATAAATTTCCATATTTATAAGGCTTTTGGAGTCAATCTCCCCTGGATGCTGAGGAGTGACTGAGTATGCTAATGACATTCTCATCATTGTTTAGGTTTCTTCACATCCATTTTCACGTGTATGTGTATATAAGCATGTGTGTCAGAACATAGTGTGCACATATATGGAGGCCAGAGGTTGGTATCAGAAACTATCCTCCATTTGCTCTTCCACCTTACTGCTTTGAGATAGGGTCTCTAGTCAAAATCAGAGGGCTGGAGAGATAACTTAGGGGTTAAAGCCTTTGGCTCACAAGCAAAAGGACCTGAGTTCAATCCCATGGAGAAATGTCTGTCGGATATGTTGGCATCCTGCAATTCTGTTCCTGGAAGGCAGCTACTGGGAAAGCCCAGAACAAAGCAATAAGGTAGTAGAGCAATCCAGAGTGATTCTTGATGTCATCCTTGGGTCTCCACAGGCATATACATGCAAGTACTCCATGGTACACGCACACACACACACACACACACACACACACACACACACACACCTACCACCACCACCACCACCACCACCACCAAACAAACAAAAAAACCCAGAGCTCACTAATGGGGCTAGTCTGGCTACACAGCTTAACTTCTTGTATTAGGTAGGGGGTGATGTGTGACCCGTGTTAAGTGAGTACTTTCTTGTGTGTGTGAACACGTTCTCTCTCTCTCTCTCTCTCTCTCTCTCTCTCTCTCTCTCTCTCTCTCTCGGGCACTTGGGTGTGTGTGGCTGTGCAGGCCCAAGAGTGACAACATCAGGAATGATGGATTGCTCTATCTCCTTATAGTTTTGCTCTGGGATTTCCCAGGTTCTGCCTTTTAGGGTTGGAAATAGAGGTTGCCACATCCACCAAGGATTTTTATATGAGATCTAGGGATTTCAGCTCAGATCCCCTTTTTTTTTTTTTTTTTTAAAAAAAAAAAGAGGATTAAGGAAGAATTTATTAGTGGGGAAAAAGAACAGAATTCACAGACTCCAGATGTGGAGTACCATGAGGGGCAAGGGCAACCTGGAGAAGTCATGGACTCTAGGTATGGAATCCACGAGGGGCATCGAAATGGACAAGAACTCACGGACGCCATATGTGGAGTGCTGTGAGAGTCAGGTGCCCAACTCAGGTCTTTTTGATTGTGAGGCAAAAGCTTTAACCCCTGAGCCATGTTCCAGGCTAAGTAATGAATGCTTCCTTGTCTCTCTAGGTGTGTTCTCATGAGCATTCCCTCACCAATAGACCAATGCCTGTCTATAATGTTCCTTGACATATTGGTCATGACAAGGAAGAGGCTAGGACTCCATGTGCTTGGATTCTGCTCTCAGAGCTCATCAGTCAATGTTCAGTGGGATATTCAGGGCTGAACCCAAAGTATCACATGTAGTCAGTGCACCCTGCATCATTTCCTGTGGTGCCCTTCCCAGTGTCTGTTTTCTTTATCTAGGAATCTTGTCTTTCTGTTGCATTTCAGGGATAACTCTTGCTGCATTGATTTAGAAGGATGAGTATGGACAGTTACATGTTGGTTAACAGTGGGGTTACTTTCTGAGTGAGGTGTTCTTGTCATAGTTTCCTTGATCCAAACTATGTAGGGGGACAAGGAGATTTCTATTCCCATTTAAAATTACATGTTACAGTTGATCATGATGGCAGGAGAATTACCAGCAGAAACCGAGAGATTTGGCCATACTCTGTCTCTAGCAAGAGCAGAGTGGGCTCTTTTTAGTCAGTGCTTTGACAGCTTTCAAGCATGCCAGCTTACCAGATACTGAACCAGCTTCTGACACCCAATTCATTTTTCCTGGAGTACAAACCCATCCACTCCGGACTGGGTCTTTTCCAATCAATGTTGCAGTTCAGTTATCTCCTTCAGACCAGAGAATTCCCCAGAGGTGTACCTAAAGGCCTCAGTTCTCGTGTTGAGTGAACACTGAAGCTAACTGCCACGGTCATTGGCTGCTTCTTGTCATATAACTGTCCAAACTAGGGGGATGTAGCCTACCATCCACCTAGGCCTCTCTGGTCTAGATGATATGATACAGTCTCCAACTTTGGCCAAAGTATTATTAGTTTTTGGATTCTGACAGTAAAAGTTCAGCTTACTATCTTCATCTAATTTCTTTTTGTAGTTTATGTTGACTCCAATTTTCCAAAATAAAAAAGTGTGTTAGTTTTAGTATTAGTAAAATCATGAATATAACTAAAACTCTTTGTTTTCATGATTGTGTGTTGAGTGTTCAGCTGTGGCTGGGCTCCTTTTGGGAATCTCTCTCTCTTTCTCTCTCTCTCTCTCTCTCTCTCTCACACACACACATACACAAAAATATCTCCTAGGCAGTAGGAGCAATGTCCACCTGTGCCAAACTGTCCCCCCAGTTGTAGAGGGGGGTTTGTCCTCTGAGGTGGGGGTGTGTGTGACTGAAAAGTGTTTTTCCAAGGTCTCTCAGGAGGGGCAAGTCCTCCCTCTTCTTCAAATTGCCAGCGTGTGCAAAATGCTAACACTACACATTTAAGTGACGTATAGATCAGAACAGAATCATGGCTTGATGACATAAATTAAAGTAATTATATTCATTAGCATGATAAAAAATATGCAAACAAATGTTTATTAAATGCAACCATATATCAACTCCAAAGGCTTTGGTGTTGTTTATCTCTTTGTCGTGCCAGCATTTCGTCAAAGGTGGCCTGTCATGCTCAACCTAATTGGCAGTAATAGTGGTGGAGGGGGGAGGAGCTAGCCTAGAATCTCACTTAGCTGTGCAAGCGCAGTGGGCAGGAGATGGTGCTGCCAGGCCTCTGGTAGCACACCCTGATGAAGGCTAGAGGAAGGGAGACCAGGCTTCCCTGATGTTTAATGGAAGCAAGGATGCCCATCTCATTGAGATATTCAAGGATGGATGCAGAAAGTTCTAGAATCAGTCTTTCTTATCAGCCTGTGATTTAATTCCTGACACCCAAAGGGTGCCCTTTTCTGTAAGGTTAGATGTATCTTTCCAGTTGTTGGTGCCTCTGGTAGGTGGACACACTTGCTGATTCTGGAGAGGGGAGATGGATGGTTGTAGAATGAAGTGGGTGGTTGTCTGTGTGTGCCGGGCTCATGTAGAAGCTGACAGGCTGCTCTGGTGAATCCCACCTGTCAGCACGGCCACACGGAGGACCAGATGTGCTGCTTGGGTGCACTGACACACTAACTTCTGGCTTGGGGCTGAGGTACCCCAAGTGTGTATCCGTGTGGCCCTGCCCTGTGGGTATGCAGCCAGCGATTACTACCATTGATGACCATGCTCAAAGAGGCATCTCGAAGGAATCAGTCTGGAAGCAACCAAGTATCTCTGTCTGTCCATCTCATGTATATAGGGTAATTCAGGGTGGAGATGAAGGCTTGTGTTGAGTGATGGGGTGGGAATGGGAAGAGGTGGGACCAGAAGGGGTGGTCCTGGCTTGGAACAAAGCTGGTGGCTGACCTCCCTTCACGCTATTTTCTGACCGCCACAGAAGTCATATCCTGGTTTATCACTTTGTGATAGTTCATCTCCACTGTCAATTTGACTGGATTTAGAATCATCCAGAAGACTGAGGCAAACCTGTGGATATGTCCATGAAGGTGTTTCCAGAGGATGACCCAATAGAGAGATGCTTCTCAAAATGTGGTTTAGCACCAACCAGTTGGGCTGGGGGGGGTCTGGACAAAATAAAACGGGGGACAAGAGAAAATCCAACAGCTCGCCCATTCCTGTTTCTTTTCTACCAGCTTCCACATGAGCCCGGCACACACAGACAACCACCCACCTCATTCTACAACCATCCATCTCCCCTCTCCAGAATCAGCAAGTGTGTCCACCTACCAGAGGCACCAACAACTGGAAAGATACATCTAACCTTACAGAAAAGGGCACCCTTTGGGTGTCAGGAATTAAATCATAGGCTGATAAGAAAGACTGGTTCTAGAACCTTCTGCATCCATCTTGCCCTGGGGAGCACCCAGGATGGCCAGAGCCCTCTGAAACCAGGAGGCAAAGTGAATCTCACTTCTCAGCTCTGCCTTCCATTCTCGTCCCTAGTGGTCACGGGACCTCAGTGACCAAAGCTTCTTGTCTAGGTTGGCTTCCTGGGTATCAATGTTGCTTTTGTGTCTGACTTTGCCAGGAGCATGAAAATCAGAGAGAAACTTTTTTTGGATGCTTGTGATGAGAGCTGCTGAGGTTTCTATAGGCTGTGGTCACCATGGTCAGACAAGGAGAGCCCCAAGATTTGGGCTGGGTGTCCCAAAGCACTTTGAAGCTGAATGCCCATCCTTCTTTATTCCTCATCCCCCTACAAAAGGAAGCCTGGGTAAATTTTTGCTTTTTTTTCTGTGGAGGTGGTTTATACAGGAAGAAGAGAACAGATACAGCAAAACAAAGGAAAGTCACCCCACTTTATGTCTGAGTCAGTGGTGATCAATTCTGTGTACTTTACTGCCTCGTCTATGTCTGGGGGTGGGTGGATATATCCAGCCATTTCAATCAAAGGTGGTGCCACTCCAAGTTCTAAACAAAGGCCTAGATTTATTTTTTTCTGGCAGCACAATCCTCAAACATTACACTCGCTGCAACAATTTTAGCCACGTCAACATTCCTTAGGAAATACAAATATGGGCATTATTTCATGGGGATGGCACTGGGTAATATAATAAAATGGATTTATTTCATCTTAATTTATTTAAAATGTGCATAGACAGAACTGGGATAAAATCCATGAGATGAAATATCTCGTTTGCATGAATATATTGAAAAATCCAGCCACCTCCTAAGCCAAAAAAAGAGGCAACTTTTTTTTCCTCCTCAGAATAAGAAGAAGAATAGGTACACTTTTTAAAACAAGAAAATATAACCTTGACAGAGAGAAGTGATTCATGCTCTGTGGGTTCCCCATGGAGGTGTGAAGGATGGGTATAGACGGCGTGACCGTGCTGGGTGGGGGGACGGAGGAGGCTGTGGTTTGCACAGGATCGTTGGCCTGGACCGTAAAAGAGGAGGAGGTGGCCTCTGTCCACTGGAGTTGTCCAAATCTCAGCAGCTCCTGATGGTGTGGATGTTTGTTGTGGATGTGGCACCTGGAGAGGTTGTGGAACGTTCAGAAAGTGGGGCCTAATTGAAGATAGTGGGCTACTGAGGGTTGGGTCTTGATGGCCATAATCCTGCCTTCCTTGCTGCCAGTTTTGTTGGTCTGGTCTACAGAGAAGTAAGGGGTCCCAGCCAGGCCACATTCTCTGGTTTCCATGATAGATTCTCAAACCGTGATCCAAAATAAGATTCTCCCTTCCTTAAGCTGTTTCCTGCCAGGCACTTGGTTACAATGGTGAGGAAAACGGTGAGCAGCAGGTGTGTGCGGGGTGACCAGCAGGTATGCTCGGGGTGGAGACATGCAACTGTGCAGGTGTATGTCTCCTTGGAATTGGCAGCTCAGGATGCCTCAGTCCTTCTAGCCACATATCACTTTCTGGGGCTGCTGGGACATGCTTGGAATCCGAACACATCACTGGAAGGCTCAGGCCTTGAAACCTTGGTTGCCAGGTGAGACAGTGTTTTTAGTCCTGACACCTGGCTATCTATGTATCTATCCAATCTGACACCTAGGTATCTGTATATCTGTATATCAGTCCTGATGCCTAGGTATCTCTCTAACTATGTATCTATCAACCCTGATACCTGGAAATCTATCTTTGAACCCTCACACCTAGATATCTGTCTGTCTATGTATCTATCAACCCTGACACCTAGGTGTCTGTCTACCTATCAGTACTGACACCTATGTACATATAACTGATACATCTGTATATATCGATCCTGACACTTGGGTGTCTGTCTGTGTATCTATCAACCTTGGCACCTAGCTATCTGTCTATCTGTGTATCTACCTATCCTGACACCTAGCTCTCTGTCTATGAATCTATCAACCCTGCCACCTGGGTATTTGTCTATCTCTATATCTATGTATTATCTATGTGCTATATGTATGTGATGCTTGGTGTTAATTGCCTACACGACACCTAGAAGGCAAGCCACTAGGTAGACCTGAGGAGAATTCTTTTTTTTTTTTAATACATTTTTTATTCTTTCCGCTCATACAAACTTAATAGGTAGACCAGTTCCCTCCCTCCCTCCCTCCTCCTCCCCCCGAACCTCCTGCTCCCCCTCCCTCCCTCCCTATCCCCCAGTTCCTCCCCCCCAATTCCCAGAGAGTCCTTTATTGTGTATGCCTAACTCTCCTCTTGGTCCTCCTCTCCGATGATGTACAAGGACCCAGTGGCATTTCCCTGAACCCTTTCTCGTGTTCCCCTTAAGCATAGAAACACTACTGTGGCTGTCAATCCCTTGCCTCCAAGGATCTTGGTGCCTTTAGCTGATGCTAGACTTTGTGAGGTCAATACTGTGTTGGACATTGCGCAGGGCATGCAAAGTCCTATTATGATTACTTCGGCCCTAACTAGTGTGGAGAATCTTGCAAATCATTGCTCCTCCCATCCTTTTGCTCTTACAATCTTACCGCCCCCTCTTCCGCAAATGGCCCTGAGCTTCAGGATGGGGGGAGATTAGGCTGGCCTAGTTCTATGTGGTTGATATAGAGTCTCTGAAGTTCTGGATTGTGGTTTGTTGATTTTCTTTTGCAGTTTTGCTGCTCCTGCAATGCCCTTCACTTCATCCTGCTGGGCACTGTATGTCACCCCCTGGTCAGAGACAAAAAGCTGTTAAACTGGAGTCTTGTTATAAGAGCACGTTCGAGGGTAGATGTAATAAAAGCAGGAAACCTCAGTGAGGGAGGGGTCAGTCACCCATTTGGAAAATGATCACCTTTCATCTGCCAGACTATATGCCCTCCCTTTCTGGTGAGATCATACCCCCTCAGTTGTACATGATCAGGAACGAACGTCTGTGAACTTAACCAGGTGTCACATTACTTACTTGCATTCCTTGGAGCCTATTTTCTCTGCTGTAACATGGTCCCCTCTCTCCTTGTGTCTGGTGTGGCCCTCCAACCCCATCCCTCCTGTTCATAATCCTTGTAATTACTGTATTACATAGGTTTACCTTTGAGTGTCTCAATGTGGGCTGGGTGAGTTTGGTACTAGGAGCCACCTATTAGGGAGTACATACAGCGCTTAATTTTCTGGGTTTGGGATACTTCACTTAATATAATTGTTTCTAATGACATCCATTTCCCGGCAAATTCCAGTAATTCATCATTTTTGATGGCTGAGTAGTACTCCATTGTATAGATGTACTACCTTTTCCTTATCCACTCGTCAACTATTGGACATTTGGGTTGATTCCATGACTTTGCTATTGTAAACAGTGCTGCTATGAACATGGTCGTGCTTGTGCTATCGAGGTGAACCTCTGCTGCATGGGGGGTTATTCCCAAAAGTGGAATAGCAGGGTCATATGGCATTTCGATCTTTAATTTCTTTAAGAATCTCCAGACAGCTCGCCAGAGTGGCTGTATGAGCCTGCATTCCCACCAGCAATGTAGGAGAGTTCCCCTCTCTCCACATCCTCTCCAGCACTTGTTGTTGTTGTATTGTGGATTTTGCCATCCTGACCGGGGTGAGATGATATCTCAGGGAAGTTTGATTTGCATTTCCCTGATGGCTAAAGAAGTGGAGCATTTTTTAATGTTAGACATTTTAATTTCATCCCTGGTAAAATTTCTTTTAAGTTCCAGGGCCCATTTTTTAATTGGGCCATTGGTTTCCTTGGTGTTTAATTTTCTAAGTTCTTTGTGTACTCTGGAGAGTAGAGCTCTATCAGATATGTGGTTAGTGAAGATTTTCTCCCATTCTGTGGGTTGCCTTTGAGCTCGTGTTATAATCTCTTTATCTGAACAGAAGCTCTTTAATTTCACAAGATCCCAACTGTTGAGAGTTGGTAGCAGTGACTGTGCCATTGGATGTCTGTTTAGGAAATGTTGGCATAGCCCAATCAGCTCGAGGAAGTTCCCTATCCTTTCAACGATGGTTTTTATAGTCTCTGGCCTGATATCAAGGTTCTTGATCCATTTGGAATTAAGTCTTGTACATGGTGACAAGTATGGGTCCAGCTTAATCTTCTGCATGTGGAGATCCAGTTTTGCCAGCACCATTTGTTGAAGATGTTGTTCTTTTTCCATTGGATTCTTTGGGCCCCTTTGTCAAAGATCAAATGGCTGTATTTTTGTGGGCTTATATCTGGGTCTTCAACCCTTATCCATTGATCTGTGTGTCTATTTTGGAGCCAGTACCAGGCTGTTTTTATAACTATGGATTTGTAGTATAGACTAAGGTTTGGTATGGTAATACCTCCAGCAGTGTTTTTGTTACTCAGGATTATCTTTGCTATCCTGGGTCTTTTGTGCCTCCATCTGAATTTTGAGATTATTTGGTCAACCTCTTTGAAGAATTTCTTTGGGATTTTAATTGGTATAGCATTGAATTTGTATATTGCCTTTGGTAGGATGGTCATTTTTACAATGTTGATTCTGCCAATCCAGGAACATGGGAGGTCTTTCCACCTTCTGATGTCTTCTGCAATTTCTTTCTTTAGGGTTTTTTTTTTTTTTTTTATTAAAAATTTAATTATACATTTTAAAATTTTTTACCAGTTCCCTCCCTCCCCCCTCCCCTTCCCCCAGTGTCTCCCCCCCAATTCCCAGAGAGTCCTTTATTGTGTGCGCCTAACTCTCCACTGGGTCCTCCTCTCCGATGACATATAAGGACCCAGTGGCATTTCCATAAGCCCTTTCTCTTGTTCCCCTTAATCATAAGATTACTACTATGGCTGTCAATCCCTTGCCTCCAGGGTCTCGGTGCCCTTAACAGATGCTAGACTTTATGAGGGCAACAGTGCGCTGGACATTGCGCAGGGCATGCAAAGTTCCATTATGATTGCTTTGGCCCCAACTATTGTTGAGAATCTTGCAAATCGTTGCTCCTCCCATCCTTTTGCTCTTACAATCTTACCGCCCCCTCTTCCGCAAATGTCCCTGAGCTCCAGGATGGGGAGAGATTAGGCTGTCCTAGTTCTATGTGATTGATATAGAGTCTCTGAAGTTCTGGATTGTGGTTTGTTGATTTTCTTTTGCAGTTTTTCTGCTCCTGCAATTCCCTTCACTCCATTCTGCTGGGCACTGTATGTCACCCCCTGGCCAGAGACAAAAAGCTGTTAAACTGGAGTCTTGTTGTAATAGCACATTCAAGGGTAGATGTAATAAGAGTAGGAAACCTCACTGAGGGCGGGGTCCATTACCCATTTGCACAATGATTACTTTTTATCTGCTAGACTATATGCCCTCCCCTTCTGGTGAGATCAGGAAAGAACGTCTGTGAACTTAACCAGGTGTCACATTACTTACTTGCATTCCTTGGAGCCTATTTTCTCTGCTGTAACATGGTCCCCTCTCTCCTTGTGTCTGGTGTGGCCCTCCAACCCCATCCCTCCTGTTCATAATCCTTGTAATTACTGTATTACATAGGTTTACCTTTGAGTGTCTCAATGTGGGCTGGGTGAGTTTGGTACTAGGAGCCACCTATTAGGGAGTACATACAGCGCTTAATTTTCTGGGTTTGGGATACTTCACTTAATATAATTGTTTCTAATGACATCCATTTCCCGGCAAATTCCAGTAATTCATCATTTTTGATGGCTGAGTAGTACTCCATTGTATAGATGTACTACCTTTTCCTTATCCACTCGTCAACTATTGGACATTTGGGTTGATTCCATGACTTTGCTATTGTAAACAGTGCTGCTATGAACATGGTCGTGCTTGTGCTATCGAGGTGAACCTCTGCTGCATGGGGGGTTATTCCCAAAAGTGGAATAGCAGGGTCATATGGCATTTCGATCTTTAATTTCTTTAAGAATCTCCAGACAGCTCGCCAGAGTGGCTGTATGAGCCTGCATTCCCACCAGCAATGTAGGAGAGTTCCCCTCTCTCCACATCCTCTCCAGCACTTGTTGTTGTTGTATTGTGGATTTTGCCATCCTGACCGGGGTGAGATGATATCTCAGGGAAGTTTTGATTTGCATTTCCCTGATGGCTAAAGAAGTGGAGCATTTTTTAATGTTAGACATTTTAATTTCATCCCTGGTAAAATTTCTTTTAAGTTCCAGGGCCCATTTTTTAATTGGGCCATTGGTTTCCTTGGTGTTTAATTTTCTAAGTTCTTTGTGTACTCTGGAGAGTAGAGCTCTATCAGATATGTGGTTAGTGAAGATTTTCTCCCATTCTGTGGGTTGCCTTTGAGCTCGCGTTATAATCTCTTTATCTGAACAGAAGCTCTTTAATTTCACAAGATCCCAACTGTTGAGAGTTGGTAGCAGTGACTGTGCCATTGGATGTCTGTTTAGGAAATGTTGGCCTAGCCCAATCAGCTCGAGGAAGTTCCCTATCCTTTCAACGATGGTCTTTATAGTCTCTGGCCTGATATCAAGGTCCTTGATCCATTTGGAATTAAGTCTTGTACATGGTGACAAGTATGGGTCCAGCTTAATCTTCTGCATGTGGAGATCCAGTTTTGCCAGCACCATTTGTTGAAGATGTTGTTCTTTTTCCATTGGATTCTTTGGGTCCCTTTGTCAAAGATCAAATGGCTGTATTTTTGTGAGCTTATATCTGGGTCTTCAACCCTTATCCATTGATCTGTGTGTCTATTTTGGAGCCAGTACCAGGCTGTTTTTATAACTATGGATTTGTAGTATAGACTAAGGTTTGGTATGGTAATACCTCCAGCAGTGTTTTTGTTACTCAGGATTATCTTTGCTATCCTGGGTCTTTTGTGCCTCCATATGAATTTTGAGATTATTTGGTCAACCTCTTTGAAGAATTTCTTTGGGATTTTAATTGGTATAGCATTGAATTTGTATATTGCCTTTGGTAGGATGGTCATTTTTATAATGTTGATTCTGCCAATCCAGGAACATGGGAGGTCTTTCCACCTTCTGATGTCTTCTGCAATTTCTTTCTTTAGGGTTTTAAAGTTTTCATTGTAAAGGTCTTTTACCTCCTTGGTTAGGTTTATACCAAGGTATTTCAATTTTTTAGGGGCTATAGTAAATGGGATTGTTTCTCTCAAGGCCTTTTCACTTTTTTCATTCTGGGCATATAGGAAGGCCTCTGATTTTTGCACATTTATTTTGTATCCTGCCACTCTGATGAACTTCTCAATTAGTTCCAGGAGCTTCCTGGTGGAGTTTTTGGGATCCCTCAGGTATAAGATCATGTCATATGCAAATAGGGATAGCTTGACTTCTTCCTTGCCGATTTGAATCCTAAGGAGAATTCTTTAGTTGATTTCTAGCCATGCTAGCGAGGAATTATATTGATTGCATGAATTGACATTGTGGGTGAGACCATTGTCTAGGCAAGAGAACGATGACTATATCTGAGCACTGGCTAGCTAGCTAGCAAGCAAGCGAGCATGTATTCCTTCTCTGCTTTTGCTGAGAATGTGATGCGACTGGCTGCTTTGAATTCCTTCCATTGTAACTTCTCCACAGTGAGGGAATCAGGAGCCAATTCAAACCTCTCTTCTCTGTTTCTTTGTTGTAGTAACATGCAATGAAATCAAAACACCGGGTGATAAGCTTTGAGGATGGGATTGTGTCATGATGTCACGACAGCTCTGACATCATCAAAAGATTCATTCACTGATGAATAGCTGAATGAACTCTTAGGAAGTCCCTGAGAGGGACTCCATGAAGAGGGTGTGCCTTCAAAGGACATGTCTTCATCCTGGGCCCTTCCTCAGTGTTCCTGTGTGTCCTGTCCAGCGTGAGGCAAACACTTTGCTATGCCACGTGCTTCCCCCCATGTGGCTGTTACTCAGCACTCAAAAGCCCAGACCACACAGCCAAGTAACCATGCACGGAGACTTCTAGAACAGTGAGTTATTTTCTAGCGTGTTTTGCCACAGCAGTGAAAAGCAACCAAATGGAGATTTACTTATCCCTAAGACTAAAAAATCCAAGGGTCGACATGCCATCTGGACTTCTCGGCATGGCAACCATGTGTTTGGGAAACCACTTGCAATCCTTTGACATGTATGCGAGGCAATTCAAGCAGAGGCAAAATCTGATGGGTTTAAGGTCAGGTCTCAACTGTACCGCTTGTGAGCTCTGGGATCCTGAGCAGGTTTCTAACCCTCCCCATCCTCTTGACATGCAAAATGGACTGTGTATGATGCAATATGCTAGGCCTGTGCTGAGTCCTTAGAACAGGTCTGACTTACAGTTAGTTGGTGCAGAGATCTGAAACTCCTGATCAAAATTCATGCTGAAATGTAGTCTGCATCAGGAGATATTGGTGTGAGCAGTAGGACTTTGAGGGATGGTTGAGCCATGAAAGCTCTTTCTTCATAGCTGAATCAACTGTTCATGAATTAGCAGATGAGTGGGTCATGAGTTATCTTGAGAGTGGCTCTGTTATAAATCAGTTCCACTCCATTTTTCTACTTGTGTGTGCATGGCTGTGTGCATGTACGTGTGTGTAGATGTGAGTACAAAAGGGCACTTGAGTGTGCATTTAAAAAAATGTGTTTTTTAAAACAACAAACCATAGTTCAGAACTACATTAATCACCTACATTAATCACCTGGAACCAGACCAGCCAAATCTCTCCCCATCCTAAAGCTCAGGGAAACTTGCGGAAGAGGGGGTGGCAAGATTGTAAGAGCATAAAGATGGGGAGGACCAATGATATGCAAGATACTCCACACGAGTTAGGGCCGCAGTAGCCATAATCAGACTTTGCATGACCTGTGCAATGACTGACATGTCAACGACCCCCCAAAGTCTAGCATGGATCACAGGCAGTAGGATCCTTAGAGGCAAGGGATTAATAATCATAATAGTGTTCCCATACTAAAGGGAGCCCAAGAAAGGGCTCTGGGCAATGCCCACTGAGTCCTTACATCTCACTAGAGTGGAGGACTTAGAGGGAAGCTTGGCATTCACACAAAAGGATGCTCCAGGGAATGGGAGGGGGAGGAGAGGGGAAGCACTGGGAGAAGGTGAGGGAGGGGGGTAAAAAAAGGGAGGGGAAAAAGGAATGGAGTGAAAGGAAGGGAAGGAAAAAGGGGGGGAGGGTGCAAGAGAGACTGGGGAAGGGTGGAGGCAGGGAGCTTATATGATTGGGGACAATAAGTAAATATAAATTTAAAAAGTGTTTTTTGAGGTAGGGTCTCATTGAGTTCTAGGCTGGCCTAGACTTTGCTCTGTAGCTCAGACAGGACTTGAGCTTGAGACCTTCTCTCTCTCTCTCTCTCTCTCTCTCTCTCTCTCTCTCTCTCTCTCTGTCTGTCTCTCTTTCCCTCTCTCTTTCTCTCTCTGAGCCCCTTGGAGATTCTTGAGGACTTCTTGCATTAGCATGTGCTTGGGCCCTTGCTGGAGCATGGAGGATCTATTAGTGGGTGTGCCACTAGAGAAAGTAAGTCCCCTTCCCACACACAGGCAGCATGAACTCTCTATATTCCCTGAGGGAAGTGTGGTGCCTTCTGAGGTCTTTCCCCCTTGCTGCTGTAATGTTGATGCGACAAATCTCCATGTCTTGTGAAAGGAGAAACAGCTGCAGTGAGATCATGGGTGCAGTGGCCCTGTCAGGTCGTGAAGACACTGCACCCCTCCCCTCCTTCAGAGTCTTACATTCTTGCTGCCCTCTTCCCCAATGTTTCTTGAGCTGTGGGGTGGAGGGTGGAGGTGGGGGAATGATTAGATAACCTTTCTAGGGTCAAGTGCCCCACAGTCATTTATTCTCTGCTCTTTGCCTTTGCCTACTCTGAACTGGGTCCTTTGTGTCCCCCATGTCAAGTTGTTCCTCAGCATACCCTGGCTGTAAGACCCTTGCCAGTGATACCATTTGTAAATCACATTCCTAAAACAATCCAAGCTTCTCATTGTATTAGCTTCTCCACACTATAACAAAATACCCATCAACAATTAGTTTATGAAGAGAAAAGTTATTTTGTGGCTCATGGCTCTGGATATTTGAGGTCAACACTGTGTGGCTCTCTATCTTGGCTTTAAGTAAAGGCACCAGATGCCAAAGGAAGAGAGTGGGTATTGGAGCAGACTGCTTGCTGCTAGAGCAACTAGGCAGGCAGACACGGAGACCTGACGCCCCAAAGCCCTTCAGGGACAGGTGCCAATCACTTAACCTACCTATTTTTTGGTGTTAACTTTATTTTTTATATTATATTAATCATAAATTTATTTTCATTGCTCATTACCTATCTCCACTACACATAACTTCCCGTTTCTCTCCTTCTGCCCTCTCCCATGTCTCCCTATGTGCAACTGGGTTACCTAGGATGTCTGCACAAGTTTGTGCTTAGACACCTGTCAGGACACCAATAGCCCACTAATGAGTAGACCGTAGAGTCTCTCTTGTCTAGCACTAGTCTCATGCAGTCCCTCAGTGGCGCGTCTGATGAGAACCTCTCTGTTCCATTGCACAGCGTTGTTAGGCAGCTTTTGTAAAAGTCTAGTGGAAGTAGACACTGCTACACTGAGTTCTTGAAAGACCCACTGTATTAGTCAGGGGTCTCTGAAGAAACAGAATTTATAGAATGTAATATATATATAAATAAGTTTATTAAAATAACTCACAATAAAAATAGTGTCCTTAAGTAGCCGCCTGCAGCTGCCTGGTTCTTGACCGGAATGTTCCACAAAGCCAAAAGATCCCAAGAAGGTCTCAAGCCTTTACTTCTTGGAGGGTCGAAGACGCTGGGTTCCGACGTCAGTGAAGAGCAGCTGCGCTCTGACATCAGTGATGAACAGTGAACAGCAGCAAGGCCTAGAGACCAGGCTCCAAAGGCAGCGGGAACAGCAACAACATGGTGGAAAAGATGAAGCTCTGAGTCAGCCAAGGACAGAGGCAGCAGCAGCAACAAAAAAGGCCACAATGCTCAAAAAGTGAACGACACATGCGGAGTGGACTGCATAGCAAGTCGACACAGGATAAGGGAAGAGCAAGTCCCTCCTCCTTGTACCTCCTATTATCTGGTCCTCCACCGGAAAGTACCACCTACTACAGGCTGGGTTTTCCACAGCAATCAATCAAGTACCTGCAGACTTGTTCAGGGGCCATTCCAACCATTAACCTTCCACAGCTGGCCCCAATCTGCCACTGTCAAAACGCAACCATAACACCCACCTCTGGAAGGCCCAGAACACCAGCCAGAACTGCCCTGCAGACCAAGCCTTCCCCACATGGACCTTGAGGAGACAAGCGCAAACCCCTGCTCTCTCCTGCTGGCTCTTTTGACCACGTGACAAGCAGCTGCCTCTCCAAAGGCCTGGAGGCCACAGGGCAGATTGATCATACACCAGAACCTTCCAAACAGTGACTTCACCAGGATCTAACAGATGGATTCATTTCAATGGTCCCGCTGATGACTGTGGTTCAACATGATCTCCAGAGGAACGGCACTGTCATGGATCTGGGGAAGGAACTGGTAGGGAGGGGTATGTGGTTGATAGGACGGGAGAGAGAAAAGAGAAAGTGTGTGTGGGGAACGATTGGACCGCATTATGAATAAATATGGAATTTCAAAGGAATGGACTTTATAAAAACTAAACTAAAAAAAAAAAACCAACCCAATGGGCAAGAACAAACCTTCCCTCTTTCTAATTTGATTATGACAGTCATAGAAAATTTGTTATACAAGCTCTGGCCTCTTCTTTTGATTTTTGCCACACAGGGCGTTCCCTGCCTGGAAGAATCAGGCAGAACTTCCCCCACTGTCTGCTGAACCCCGCCACCCTCCTGACTTGGGTGGAAATATCACCCTTTTATGAGGACCTCCACCAGCTGCTGGTTTAGATCGGGGTTCCCCCTGCACAGATCGACTCCTGACTTTCTCTTCTCTTTCCTAGCTCAAGAGCTTCTGGCAGGATTCCCACCAGATCCCAGGAGTCACTGGATTTTTGAGGGTTTACAAGGTAGATGGAATCCCTGCCTCAGATTGTTGCTAATCTGGCCTGAGAGGCATTAAAATGAGCAACCGCCATCTATGGCTCAGCTTTGGGCTTGAGCATGTTCTCCAAGGTTCACGTGCTGGGGGCTTGGTCTCTGGCCTGGAGGAGCTGAGGTATGGGATCTTTCAGGGGTGAGGCCCATGGGGAAGTAAGCCAGTCAGCTCCATCCTCAGGAATGGGGGTCTCCATCCTCTTACATGTGACACGTTTCCAGCTTTCAACCACATTGTGGCACAGCCTGGAGATCCTCACCGGGTTGCTGGTACCATGTTCTTTGGGCCTTTAAGTCACCAGAATCACAAGCCAAATAAACCTTGTTACTTTATAAGTTATCCGGCCTTGGGTATTTTGTCAAATAATACAAGGGAGCTGGGTCAAGGACCCCTTAATATATCACGTAAAGGAAAGAAAATAAAAAGGGAAAATCATGTGAACTCATGGGAGAGGAAGGGGGGCCTGCATGGGTGATTGGGGTGGGCAACTGAAAAAGAATGGAGAGCATCAACATCAGGGTGGAACGATCTTCCAGAAAGAGAAAGGGACGGAGGGAGGAGGAAGCGGGACAATGTAATGGCAGAAGAAGCCGGAGTCTCTGGCCCATGGGGGAAAGTAAGGACAAAGGTGCAGGGGGAGGCAAGCGCCAGCCCACCTCTGGAACCAGTCCTGTGTTCCTGCATATCTTGATTGGGTGGGTCACCAAGACACAGGCCTGTTCCATCCTGCAGGACAGAGATACTAGCTCCCAGCAACTAGCTTCTCGAAGATAGGTGTCGCCTAAGCATGGCTGGATGAACTCAGTTAGCCTCTCACCACTTCCTGCTTTCCAGGGCCCACGGGGCTTCCCCCCCAAACTCCCCTCCCTTTGTTTTCTGCCTCTGGAGAGGAGCTTGGAGCTCAGCCCTGGCTACAGATGACACATTTAGATGCGGGACAACCTTCAATCTATCAATCACTCACTGTGTCCCAGGATCTCTCAAAGGATTGCTGGTGCTGTGATGAAAACGTCCCTGCTAGTTTTCACTAGGAACCCATTGGAATCTTCTAGAAGCTCACCAACAACGCTACATACAAAATGCCCGATCGCTGTTCCCGAGTCAGATGGCTGCGTTGGTCCTTCCTCCGCAGCTCTGCCAGCTATTGGCAGCCCGGAGGGGAGCTTCATGCAGACCCTTCTTGCCTCCACTGATGAGAAGGCCTTGTGGGTTATTATTTTTATTTCTATGCAATGTGATGTCTAGACAGGCCCATCTTTTCTTCATTTGACGTGGAGTCCTTGTTAGGCACAGGGGATCTGGAGAAGCTAGAAACAGCTTCAGCCGGTGAGACCCTGCCAAAGCGGTCTGGGGAACAACAAGATCTTCATGTCAATGGGACCTTTAGCAAGCCTGAGCCAATCCAGTTTTTTTTTTCCACCTGAAATTAATTTATTGGCTGCTCTGTTCAGACGTCATTTGGCTCCCACTGCGGCTTGGATGTCCTCCCCTCTTTGGAAAAGACAGATTATTTTCAAGAACAAATGTTTTGTGATTCTTCTGAGGCATTTGACTCGAATTCCATCAGCTTCCACGAGGGGCGAGTGACATCTTGGTGTAGGCGCCTCCTTGCACATCCACACTCAGCAATGCTGCGGAGTTGTGACTCAGCTCGTGGAGCTGGGGTGGGTACCTGGCATGACTTTAACACGAGTAAAGGAAAAGATGGCTGGTAAGACACCTCTCCCCGCCTCCACAGCCACGGTGTCCTGGATTGAACAGCAGCTCAGCACCCCGGGAAGGGAGCGTGCTCAGAACCAGGGGTTTTAAACACTAATGTCTGCCATGTTCTTTCCTGCAAAGACGAGTCCTGACAGTCTCGTATCGCCCGGGGTGGATTAGATAGGTCACTCCACAGGCAACCCTTGCAGGCCTGGCATTAATGTCAACTGACAGGGTCAGGATGACCTCTGGATGGTCGTCCCTGCTGATTTTGTCTGGCTCCCTGGCAAGAGTCAGGATCCTTGACTGTGCCAGCCAGATCCTCCATGAGCATCCCACCAGCGTGTGTGGTCTGGCTCCCCTCCACATGTTCGCCAGTCTCCCCCCCCCACTGCCCCTACTTCAGAATCAGCGTTGACTGTGTGCACAGGCAAAACCTGATTGGCTGCCATCCACACCCTAGGTCTGCTCCCCTCTCTTGTGTCCACACCCCGGTTTGTTTTTTTCCCTCTTCCCTCCCCACCACGGCCTCTTGAAATCTGTTCTGTTCCAGCTGGGCCTTTGTTCTACTCTGGAGATACCCCCAGGAGACAGAACTGGTGGGCTACTATTTAGTCCTTTTAAATCTTGCAGACTGCAAGGACTTCTCCACCCTGACCTAGGTCTGTTAAATGGACAGTCAGACAGGCCCTCCCAGAGTTGTGGGTTGGATCTGAAATATTGCCCTTCCAAGCTCACACGCTGAAGGCTTGGGGTCCATGGTCACATGATGAAGGCTTGGGGTGTCCGTGGTCATATGCTGAAGGTTTGGGGTCTGTCGTCACATGCTGAAAGTTTGGGGGTCTATATAGGGTCACATGCTGAAGGCTTGGTGTCTATATAAGATCACATTCTGAAAAATTGGGGGTCATGGTCACACATTGAAGGCTTGGAGTCTGTGATCACATACTGAATGAAGACTTAGGGGGGTCTTTAGTGGTGACTACATCTGGAGGGTTCTGATATCATCACTGGATCAATCTGTTGATAGAGTCATAGCTTGACATGATATTGGGAAGCAGCAAAACCTTTAGGAACTGAGGCGTAATTGGAAGAAGATGGTACCTGTGTCCTTGAAGTGGATAATCATTCATTTTGCTAGTGTGCGTGCGTGCGTGCGTGTGTGTGTATCAGAGGGCACTGTGTGTCCCTGCGGAGGACTAAGGGTGACTTCGGGAATCATCCTGGATTGCTACCTTCTTCTTGCTTTGCTCTGGGATTTTCCAGGCTCCACCCACCAGGGCCAGAAGTGCAGGCCGCCAGTGTTTCCACCTGGTATTTTTACATGGGACCTGGGAACTGAACACAGGATCCTCTGCTTGTGAGGCAGAGTCTTAATCTCTGAGCCATCTCTCCAGTCCATTTTATTTTTTGCATGTGCACACACACACGTGTGTGTGTGTGTGTATGTATGTGTGTGTGTGTGCGTGTGTATCTATCACAGGGCACTGTGTGTCCCTGTGGTGGATCAAGGGTAAATTCAAAAATCATCCTGGATTGCTCTACCTCCTTTCTGCTTTGCTCTGGAATCTCCAGAGCTGAAAGTACAGGCTACTGCCATTTCTACCTGGCATTTTTTTTTAATGTGGGATCTGAGATCTGAACTCAGGTCCTTCTGCTCGTGAAGAAGAGTCTTAATCCCTGAGCCGTCTCCCCAGCCCCGAAGTATTCTGACCTTGTCCCCTTCACTGTCTCAGGTTCCTGGCTCCCACAAGGGGAGCAGCTTTGTGTTGCGCTCTCTGTGTGACTGCTGCCTCACCACAGGCCCTGAAGCCCGGGAGCCAACCCACCCAGGCCTGACACCTCTGAAATCATGGGCTGAAATAGCCTTTCCTCTGAGGAGCCCACTTGCCCGTGCGTTCTATCACAGTGACAGACAGCTGACGCACACCTGCTCGGGCCTGTGGAAACAAAGGCTAATCTATTTTGAGAAGCTTCTTTCTGTGGGTGTACAAATGCTTGTTAATGAGAGGCAAGCCTGGGCCACATTGTCAGACTCTTTCTCAAAAAAACCCCTAACAACCCTCCTAAAAAAATCTAAACAAACCAACCCAATAAAAAAAACCTTCTTCAGTTTGCTTATTTTAAAGAAATTCAAATGTTTTGAAAGTGACTGTTTTTGGTCAACGCTGAGTTCTTTGGGGTTGCTTACCTCAGCACGTGCCTCGACGCCTTTTGAGGCACGGACATACCACTGAAGAAGTGGCTCCCCTTCCCCCAGCCAGCCTCAACCATCAGTGTTCTCTCAGAGAGGGCGGTGCTTCGCATCGTATAGATATTTTGTAGCTTACTTATCTATTCCCCAGCTGAAGGATATTTGGGCTGTTTGCATATTTTTGGTCATGATGGACATATTTACTATAAATATTCAGGCTCTGGTTATTAATGAGGACATCCATTTCCATTTTCTTCTTGCTGCTTTTGTGTGTGATGAGTGAGTGTGTTTGTATGCAGTGTGTGAAAGGATGCATGTGTGGATGTGGGTGTGGGTGTGTGCAACAGTGGCATGTGTGGAGGCAGAGGACAACCTTTCGGCATTGCTCCTCACCTTCCACCTTTTTAAAGATTGGATCTCTTCATCACCGCCTGGCAGGCCAGGCTAGCCAGCTTGTTATCTTCTAGAGATCCTTGGGCCTCCGTCTCTCATCTCCTTAGGCACACGAGGATTACAGACATGCCGTTGTGTCCAGCATTCATATGAGATCTGGGGATCTGAGCTCATGCTGTTAATCTTGGGCAGGTAAGTACTTTACCCATGAGCCACCTCTCCAGCTCCATAAAATGTCATTTTTTTATGGTGATAGTTGATTTGCTGCTAAACTATTCCCCCAGACAGCTGTACCATTTTGAAGCAACAGCATATGAGACTTCCAATTGCCAAGCACCTTCGCCAGCATTTGGTATTATTGCTTTTTCCCCCTCCCTGTATCACAGCTAATGTAATACATGCACACTGGTATCTCATTGTAGCTTTAATTTGCATTAATGTCTTAGGATATTGAACACTGCTCTTATGTGCCTCTTGGCTGCTTGTCTGCTTGGGTTAAGTGTCTGTTAAAAGTTTTGCTGATTTTCTATTAGGTTGCTCATTTTCTCATTACTGAGTTTTGAGAGTTCTTTACATAATCTGGATTCAAGTCCTTCGTTGAGTCTGTGATTTGCAAATATTTTCTTACAAGCTGTGGCTTGTCTTTTAATGCTCTCAGTAGTGTCCCTTGCAGAGCAGATGTTTTCAGTTTCGATGAAGTCCCATTCATCATTGTGTCGCGGGCTGTGCTGTGGTGCCGTTCCACCGGTTTTTAATTTTGTTTTAATTCTGTGCAGACTGTGGGCAGTGTTAGGGTGTGGCTTCCAGGCAGGGCTTTGTGAAGAGCTGGCATCTGCCTCGGGACTCCTTCTTGGTACCCCTCTTCCATACTGTCCTTCCTCGTCCATACCCCAACTTTTCCAAGGGGTCTTCTCATTCTGAAGCTTCATTCTTTTTTTTTTTTTTGACCCCGAAGATGGCTCTGTGTTAGTCACTTTTACATTAATGCCATCAAACGCCTAAAGAATATCTGTGTGTGTGTGTGTGTGTGTGTGTGTGTGTGTGTGTGTGTGTGTGTGTGTAGGGGGTATTTTGGCTCATGGTTTCAGAGAGCTTGGCCCAGTGTGGTGGTGAGGACATGGTGGAGTTGCTCCATCTAACACATTAGGGCATGTGATGGTGGCTGCTCACATGACAGAGGGAACAGGGGTCTGTTGTAACTTCCAAAGACCCCTGGTAACCTGCTCCCTCCGACCAGGTTCCACTTCCTGAAGACTCCACAACCCTTCTAAGTAGTGCCGCCAGCTGGGAACCACGCATCATAGCAGTAAACCAGTGCATTTGGGACTGAGACCACCACAGGCTAGGGCTGCCTACAGTACCCATTTCCCAGCTTTGACTAGCTAAAATCCCTTGGTTGAGGATTTTATCATTTTAAAAGGTCAAGGCAGCCATAGCTTCAATGGACCAGTGGAAGTTATTTTTCTCTTTGCATTGCTTGGATTAGAAGCTGTGCTCTGAATAGCTCCTGTTCCAGATGCAAGATCTGCAACAAGGAGCTCAGGACTCGGGCAGGAGTGTGTGAGTGAGAGAGAGACAGCCTGGGTCTCTCTATCTAGGCTACAGTAGAACCGAGAAGTCAAGTCCAAAGAATTCTCATTTAGCATCCCTGTGTCAGAGTGCAGGGTGTGGCTGGTGTACAGAGAGCTCTGGGCTGGATAGGTTGTGCTGGGAGGCGTCTCCTCCACCCAAGGGAAGTGCCCGTTACTTCGCTCCCATTTGTAACAACAGTGTTGGAAATGTCAGCTGGTGACTCTGAGACCGAGAACTTGAGTCAGAACCAGCGGCTACAGTAGACGGCTTGCTCCAGTGGCTCTGGGACCAGGATTTGGAATTCTGCCATGATTTGGTTTGTGCAACACAAAAGAAACCTCTTCCTTTGTGTGGCTCCGTCTCGCCCCCCACGGGGACTCCAACACATTATTCTTGGGGAAAGGGGCTGGCTGCAGACCTCAGGGGCACGCCTACCTCACAGCCTCTGTCCTCCTGCCCCCCAAGCAACTTGTAGTGCCTGGTGACCTGCTGTGCTAATTCCTTCCCTTGGGTCTTGAAATCGATTTTCTTCCTTGTGGTATGTGAAGATTCAGAGTGTGTCTCTTGCTCTCTGTCCTGGGAGAGTTCCTACATCAGCAGCTCGGTCGGGGACAGGGCCACCAGAGCTGACACCCCTGCCCCCATGTGGGGGAGGGAGTCCCGGAGCCTTTTGCTGGCCTTCTGAGTCCTGTGGGTGTGTCCCAGGGTGGCCGCTGTGTTCTGGGGACTTAGCACGAGGCCAACTTTGCAGGGGCTTCTTGGTTAAACTACTTTGGAAGAAAGGCACCTCAGGCCTTGTCTTTTTGCAGTTGTTTCTCTAACATTCTCTGTCTAGGTTTGTCCTTAGAGATTGCCTGTGGTCTCTCCCTGCCTCAGGCAACACAGCCAATGAGTCCAGGGGTGAAAGTGCATTGAGTTTAGCCTCTGTTTATCTCATCCTGAGCGCCCATAGTCTCTAGGCTTCTTGTCAGGGGAACTCCTGACCTTAGCCAGTGTCTTCCCTCCACCCTCTCTGCCCCATCTCACAAGCACATTGGCCTGGCCTTTCGGACTGTCCACCACTGAGGAGGTTAGGTCTCCCTCTTTGACTGCTGGCTCCAGTCCAGCTTTGTCTCCAAGGACCAGTGTCAGTCCTAGTGTTAGGGGACATGACATGTGGAGGGGAATCAGGTGGAAGGGGTGTGTCTGTAGGTATGAGTGTGTGTGTGTGTGAGTGTGTGTGTGTGTGTGTGTGTGTGTGCGTGTATGTGTGTGTGTGTTGGGAGCTGCATTTCAGCCTTATTTCTTTTCAGAAAAATCACAGATCGCAGCCTGTAACTATTTTCCTTGGCATGTCTGGCCTCTTGTGTGTCCGGGCACAGTGACCTCTCCAGAGGTCAGGTCAGGTCAGGTCCTCTCACTCTCTATCTTAAAACCCCTCCTTATTTTCTTAAGTGTGAAACCCACACACCTTAAAAATCCCCTGACCATTTGCCCAGGGCTTGGATGACTGGTTTCTGCCATTTTCACTAGTTCCAACACCCCGCAGACACATGGCTCACTGACAATTCTCAGATTGCCCGCCAGCCCTCCCTCTGGCTCATTTACCTTCTCGCACATCATTCAGGTTTCAGCTTAGAGACGATAACTCAGAAGATTAGACTCCATTCTCCTGTCTCCTGTTTCTGACCACAGGTACTTCCTTAGGCTATCTCGTAAACCAGGGAAAGAGAAGGATTGAGGGTTACCTCCTGCCTGCGTGGAGTCTCCATGCTAGTTCTAGGACATGAAGACCAAGAGTCAAACAATTGGCAGAACAGGTAACTATGAGACCCATTCTGGAGAAGGGCAAATCCCTCTGAGATGGGGGAAGGGAAAGGAGCCCAGCCCCTTGAATATCCAGAAGGAAAGTGCTCTCTGTCTGAGGAGCTGCCAGCACAACGTCGCAGAGTTGGACCAGGACTCCATGTGTCCCAAGGGACATGGGAACATAGGCAAGTCTGCACATTTGATGTACAAGAAAGAGCGGTTCCCACACAATCCCTCCTCTGTATAACCGAATGTCTTGCAGTCACAATCCAGAAAATGCACAAATGAATGGTAATAATGACAGAGAAGAACCAATAAAGTTTTTTTTTTTTTTTTTTTTACTAAACTTCAGATAGAAGAAAAAAGTACAGAAAAGGAAAGCATATGACAAACTAGTATCATTATCAGCTGTCAACATGGGCAGGTCATTCCTATGCAGCTGGGAACCACAACTTTACAGTTATTTGCTGCCATCTTTGGTCTACCAGTGATTTTGGTGTCCTTCACCTTTCCATCCAGAATTTACTTGTGACCACATGTGTTGACCACCATCATCCAGAGTTAATGGAAGAAAACTTCTAAACTAATGTTTATTTCGAGAGTTTCTTTCATAAGAAATCACAGATGAATGACAGTTAAGAAAGACATTAGGTGTAAGAATTATTTTGGCCAGATATTTCATACCACTTAAAAAAATCTTCATTAGCTGAAAGTTTCACTAAAATATCAGTCATCAGGCTGATAATGGGAAAAGGAGAAGGATGAGATTGGGGGATAAAGCATCAAAATATCATAAATTTGTTGTATTCATGTATGAAATTCTAAAAGAATAAAATATAGGAAAACAGAAACAAAACAAAAAATAAAATATCAGTCATTGCAACTTTCTATTTTATTCAGTATTCTTTTATGTAAATAAGCTGGGCACAGTAGTGCCAGATCTTAGCATTTGGGAGGCAAAGTCATGAGATCATGAGTTCAAATCAGGATAAGTCTAGGCTACCTAGAGAAACCTGGGTCCCAAAAACCCAAAGGCTGGGAATGTAGCCCAGTGGGACAGCACTTGCCTAGAATTCACCAGTGAGGGACTGGGGGGGGGGGGTGGCCCGGTCAGAGAGCACTTGATTGGAACCCAGCAGTGGGACTGGGGACGTGGCTCGGTGGTAGAGCCCTTGCTTGCAATCCACCAGGGAGGGACTGGTAGAGTACTTGTCTAACTGGTGCAGAGCCTTGGATTTTAGCACTGACCGGAAATAAAGAAGTATCAGAAATGAATTGGAGATCTAGACAGAACTTGATGTGCGTCTTTTTAGGCTTGAGTGGCCAATTCATGGGAAAGGGATCAGCTTCTTATGATTGCTTTTCAATTTCTTTTGGCGGTGTTAGCCGGCATCTCTTACACTTTTGGAATTCTTCAAAATTTGATTCTTAATCTACAGAAATGCCCATTTCCTTGGGTTTAGTTACTTTGTAGTTAAAGGCTTTCTTCATAGTTTCTGGGCATAGCTCTTTAAGAAGTCATTTTAGGGGCTGGAGAGGTGGCTCAGGGGTTAAGACTCTGCCTTGCAGGCGGAAGGTCCTGGGTTCGGATCCTAGACCCCACGTATAGATGCCGGGCAGAAGCGGGGGCCGCCTGCGTTTCTGGTCCTGGTAGGGCGGAGCCTGTGAATCCTGGGGCAGAGTAAACAAGGAGGAGGTGGAGGCGGTCCATGGTGGTTCCCGAATTTGCCCGTGGTTCTACACACACACGCGCGCGCACACGCACACACACACGCACACATGTACAATTGAATAAATAAAAAAAAAGAAGTCATTTTAGTTTACTATTAATATCTGTCATTTCTGCCTTTTCCTTCCTCCTCCTCCCCTCTTCTTCCTTCTCTTTTGCTTTCTTTCCCTTCCCTTTCCTTTCTTCTCTCTATCCTTCTCTTGTCTTTCTAGCAGATCGAATCTAGAACATCATGTAGGCCAAACAAGAGCTCTGCTATGGAGCTGAATTTCCAGCTCAGGCAACAATGTCAAAGTCTGTTGATTCACTGTGCATGGTTTAAGACAGATTCTGGATGTTTGCAAGTATTTTTTGTGACTGCTTAACCCCACCTGCAACTTTCTGTCAGGTTAAAAGTACAAAGCTGTGCTATCATTGTAAAGTTTCTTCATTCTCTTGTAGTTTGCAAATGATTAGCAATTGAAAATAATGAATTTCAATCTTAAAGACACTATTAAAATTCAATAAATCATGTATGAACTAAAATTCATACTAATCAAACAAAAAGGTAACACCACATAGTTCACTCCGTTTTAAAATTTAAACACAAATGAACTTCCAAACACTCACTTCAGTGACAGAATGGAAGTGGCAGGAGTTCAGGTCATTTGTCTTTGCTGTCCCTGAGCTTTCTTTGTTTACTTTGGATCTACTGATTAAATGTAGAGTAATGTAGTTCCACCGCTCCGGGAGACAGGGACTGTGCCTGCGTGGATATTGAGCAATTTTCAAATTCCTACAAACCTACTGTTAAAGCAAATACGTAGTGCCGAGTCCATGTATTAAGGACCTCTTTATAGCTGGGAAATGTCTGAATTGAGTTCCATGTAGAAACAATGTGTATTTAAATGCATGGGATAAAAATGTGTTCAGTTGAAGGCCAGTGAGATAGCACAGCAGCTAATTTTTGCCTGGTAACCTCAATTCAATCACAGGAAGTCCACGTGTATGTGCAGAGTGGCCGAGGTGAGGGGGATCATACGAGGATTGTTAACATTGGTGCAGCCATGCTGGGAAATTGACAAAAGCAAGGCTATGTCATATCAGATCTGGACAAGCAAGACCTAAACCAGGTTCTGGCAAAGGGCACGGCCCTGTCTCCCTTGTTCCTGAGATAAGAGTTGTTTGTGCAGTATTGACCTTGTGCAGAGTAACCCGATGTGCTGCTTAAAAGCTGCATCTGCCTCATTCTTCATGTCCCATGGCACCTGCTGATGTGCGCCTATTATCGGCTGATATATACAGTAAATACTTGAGGCTGATCTTTCCAGCCACTTGGTCCACCTGATCTCAGCTTTTATGTAGGTGTCTTGTCTTTTTCTTAATTCTTGCATTACTCCAACAGAGCACTACTGTGAGGATCACTGCAGGCATGGTGGAAGGAGAGAACTAACTTCTGAAAGCTGTCCTCTGACCTCCATCCATTTACATTTATATGACTTACATGCTTTCTCTCTCTGTCTCTCTTTATGTATCTCTGTTTTTCTGTCTCCCTGTGTCTGTCTCCTTCTTACAAAATAAGTAAATGAACAAAAATATTTAAAAACTAGATTATGTAAAAGTTGCATGCATATAGCAAAAACTCTGAGCACAGGTAACATTGTTCCAAATCTTGACAGCAGAAAGTGCTTTCCTTTGTTTTCAGGGAGAAAGATTTTTTTTAAAAAATTGCTGATATTATTTGGAATGGCTGGCACATGGAGATATAAATACTCTAGGCATTGCACATACTTCCAGTCTGTACCTGGAATGAGTAGTTTTCCACTGGTTGGATAGTCAGTGCTGTCTGCAAGGTAAAGAAGGGCCGTGGAAGAGATTGGCAAGCGTGCAGGCTGAGTTGGCAGACTGTGACTTCTGTCTTAAGTCAGTGCGCTCTGGTCAAGCAGGTGGATAGACCTCCTTCCACAGAACATGGATAAACATCTAGGAAATTCCAAATAGTGGCATGAGAGCATGTCTACGAGAACATAATCTCCAACCAGGGACTGACAACTCTAAAGCTGTGAGCAAAAACAAATCTTTTCTACTTTCATCTGTTTTTCTTATGTGTTTTATCACAACAATTAAAACTCCATTTGTTGATCTAGTAGATTTCCTTATGGGAGACTGAATATGTAAAATGACAATAATCAGGCCATATAGAGAAGATATGACTCACAATTTGGACAATCCAGTCCAGGAAGCAACTAAACCAACAGAGTAAATTAACTTCAGCAACCAGGCAGTAAAGTAAATGATAACCCTTTCAATACTGGGCAAGGACTTAATAAAGAGCTGCAAGTCTCCAAAATTTTGCATACATGTTTCCACTGGAGAAAGTCAAATATGCACCCCCAAAGCAATCACACAGGGTACTTGTTCATTAGCTTTCTGCTAATTGGTCACCTACTGCCTTCAGTTTTTCCATTGCAAAGATTTTTCACCCTTGTCTGCCTCCCTGTGTCTTCTTCACAGCTGCAAGGGAGACTGACTCCCTCCACGTCCCATCTCTGGATCAGGAGCCTTGCTGTGCTCTCATTGGGGGGACATGCTTTCCTCTCTGCATAGCTCACGTGATAAGTGAATGGATGAATGATGAATTCCGTCCCTGCCATCTGAACTCATGGGGTCATGGGAGTGCTAGGGAGTCGAGGAAAGGAAAGGTGTAGGCACATCCTTCTGAGCCCCTGAGTCTGTTCAATTTCCTCTGTATGCTTCAAATGTGGGGTCTCACTACACGGATGTTCCTAACATGTATTTTATTTTTTATTTTGGTGTGTGTGTGTGTGTGTGTGTGTGTGTATGGGTGCACATGTGCATCGCGCATATGTGGTGGTCACAGGACAACCTTGAGTATCAGTCTTCACCTTCTACCTTAAAGCAGGGTCTCTCTGTTGTCTGCCATTGTGCTGCATATACCAGGTTAGTTGGTTTTCAAACTTCTGGTGATTCTCCTCTCCCATTTTGCTGTGGAGCACTGGGATTATAGCTTTATAGCCGTGTGCATCAAATTTACTTTCCCCACAGAACTTTAGGGATTCAAAATTACTTCCTCATGTTTGTGTGATACGTGTTTTTGCCCACTGAGCAGTCTTCCTGCCCTCTTCTAGCTTTTGAGTTGCAGTTTTAAATGGTTGCACTGTATTCGTTGACGGCCAGTAGATGTTTCATTTTAATTTTAAGCATACCATTTACCAGTCAAAGTTTATTTTGCATTTTAATGTTTTTCTCACATTTTTCCAAAGTGCTTTCCAGAGAAGTTATAGAAATTCGTCATCTTATTCCATGTGGATGAAGAAGACCTAGTTTTCTTTTCTTTGCCAACAACTGTGTTTTGTTTCCATTCCTGTTATTTTGTTTGATGTTTCTCTGGTAGCGAATGAGACAAACACACTCTGCTCATTCATTGTTTTATTTCCTCTCAGATAATTTTTTTTGCTTTCTCATATCCATTTTTTTCTAGTGCAGCTCCACTGGTTTAATGCCATTGTTCTGCAATTTACTTTAATATACCGTTGGATAGATCACTTAGAGTTCTCATTTTTGTTTAAAATATTTTCTGAGTATTTTTCTCTCAAAGTATCTCGGCTGAAATCATGTATAAGTTAATTGAAAATACTACATTTACAGTATGATTAGCCCATAATAGACTTCTCCATCCATCTATATCTTCTTTGAGGACTCAATTTAATTTTTTGGTGCTGGGAGTCCAACCCAAGGCCTTGCACATATTAGGTAAGAGCTGTACCACAAAGCCATGCTCCCAACGCCTCATTGGTGGATTCTGGCAAGTGCTCTACCACTGGAGACATGCTCTCAACTCCTCACTGATGGTTTATAATAAATGTTCTACCACTGCCCTAGTCCCAGCCTCTCACTGCTAAATTCTAGGCAAGCACTCTACCACTGAGCCACGCCCCCAGCCTTCACTGGTGGATTCCAGGCAAGTGCTCTATCACTGAGCCAGGCCCCTATCCTTTCACTGGTAGATTCTAAGTTAGTGGTCTGCCAATGAGCCACACCCCCAAGCTTTAAAGACTTTTCATTTTTTATTTCACTAATAAGTTTATGTCGGCAAAGGGGATTAGGCTAGGTTTTTTTCAAGGCAACAGTGTCTACTTTTCTAAGACCCTAAACGTTCAAGGCAGTAAGTATTACTGTACAATCATTAAAAGATTCTAAACAAAGCTTGTGTGTTGGTGTGTATGCATGTTTGTATTTATTGAGGAAATTTGAGAATGGAAAATTGAATATTTCATTTTAATTATATATTTTTTAATTTCAAAAGTTAAAAATATCACTCATTAGTTTTATTATATGCTGATGATTTTCTTAACTCATCATTCATTTTACATTGCTGACTATAATTCTACTTGCAGGAGAGTCTTTCATCCTTACTTCCTTAACTAAAAATTGTATGTTAATTCGCATCCCTATGGCATCGTGGGAGTCTAACTTGGTCAAAGGTTTATAGTCTAGTACTATTGAGCTAGTTTCCTTCAACTTAGTTCTTGCTTCCCATTGACATGCCTTTGTGACTTGTTCATATTTTCTAATTTTCTGGCACTGAAAGATGTTTCAAGTACATTTGTTATTTTCTTTATTCCAGCTCATTGTTTCTCTGAGAAGCTCTGTCTTGAACCAACCAACCAACCAACCAACCAACCAACCAACCAACCAACTAACCAATCAACTGATCGACCAACCAACCAATCAACTAACCATCAATGATCCAATAAACCAATTAACCAGCCAATCAACAGATAAACCAACAAATCAGTCATCCAACCAACCAACCAATTAATCAATGAACCAACCAACTAACCAATCAACGAACCAACCAGCTATAAACAACCAACCAGTCAACTAACCGTCAAGCAAGCAAACAACCGAGTGAGTGAGCGAGCAAGCAAACAACCTAACCACCAACCAATGAACAAACCAACTAGCCAACCATTCATAAACAGAACTTGATCCTTATTTGATGTTCTTTTCCTTCTTGCAATGGTAGTAGGTTTGAATTTGGAACCCATCTTCTCTAAGCTCTAAAACTGAACAAATAAACACAAGTATTGAGAATAATGGAAGTTTACTTCTCATTGCTTGGGAACTGTGGACAGGAGCTGAGTCATACATATGCAGAAGAGACATGGAAGCGAAAAGGAGACTGGTTGGCAAGAAGAAAGATTACAATGAGAGAAGAAAGAGTGTGGGATTGGAAAATATGAGATTAAATGATCTACATTCGTGGTATACATGTATGAAGCTATGAAGGAGTAAAAAAAAAAGAAAAATATCTTGTTGTACTAGAGTGTAGTCCAAAGGAATAGATAAACTTATGGGTTTTGAGATCTTTGTCCATCTGTAAATCCATCCATCCACTTTTCCATCTCTTTATCTACTATGCACCATTTACATATATAGGAGTGAATATTGAAATAAATCTCTGTGTCGTAGTGGGTGCATATCCACATAGTTTCCAGCTGTGTCTGCTGAGAGGACCCAGAAGCACCGTCACACCAGGTGCAAAGAACACATACTGTGCTAAGATCATGATTTTTTAATTATTCATATCAATTAAATTTTTAAGAAGTTTATTCTTCTTTTGTGCATATCATATTACAAGCAAATTTTGCAAATGCTATATAGCATTTAAAACCACATTTAGTATGCAGACTTACCCAACAGAACTCTTTGTCACAATAGAAATGCTTTGCTTCTCCCCTGACTGGCATGGAATCTGCTAGATGCATAAAACACAGCTAGTGAGAATGAAAAAAAAAAAAACCAGATTTTCCAGTTTATTACATTGTAATTAGTTACATTAGGCACTTGTGCTCAGTGGCGACCGCATCAGACTTTTGACTAAAGTTTCGAGATGTATGTATATATGTGTGTGAGTGTTCTAATTGTGACTAGTATTGTTAAATCCATTCTGCTCAGAGTCCATATTGGACACTGAATACATAGCTTTAATGTTTATGTATCACATATACATATATAGTCAAGACATCATGTATATTCTTAAGTACAGTCTGTCTATATAAATGTATATATATAATTGCTTATTATTTACCCTCTATTTTTACCCTCTTATTTTTTACCCTCTATTTCTGATGAGGGTTTTGAGAGAAAAATATTCATATTGACCATTTTGCTTCAGTCTCTGCCTCGTTAAATATTAATATTATCATCTCAGATTTATTTTTGTTTGTGTCTGTCTGGTGAGTTTATGCTCATCACTTTAGTTGGCACATGGGAAGAGCTCAGTATTTATCTGTGGAATGAATAAATGCATGAATGAATTTTTCAGACTTTCTGGGACATTTTGTTGCAGGTGTGTTCCTTGATGATTGCAAAAAGCTGGACTTGTTTTTGACCCAAACAAAGTCTTTTATTAGAAGCACTCAGCACATTTCTGCCTTGCTCTTGGTTGCTTAGAGGGCTCTATTCTGTTTCTATGGAATTAAAGTAGATCTCAGGTTATCTTCTCCTAGGAAGGATTTTGTTCTTAGGCATTCTTTCTACCTTGAAGATTTCCATGTTCATGGTTCTTCTGAAGAACATTTGGTTTTCTCTCGTCCCTCCCTCCCTCTCTCCTTCCCTCCCTCCCTCCTTCCCTTCCCTCCTCCCTCCCTTCCCTCCTTCCTTCCCTCCTCCCTCCCTTCCCTCCTTCCTTCCCTCCTCCCTCCCTTCTCTCCTTCCTTCCCTCCTCCCTCCCTCCATTCCCTCCCTCTCTCCTTCCTTCCTTCCTTCCCTCCCTCCTTCCTTCCTTCCTTCCTTCCTTCCTTCCTTCCTTCCTTCCTTCCTTCCTTCCTTCCTTCCTTCCTTCCTCCTTCCTCCTCCCTCCCTCCCTCTCTCCCTTCCTCTCTCCCTCTCTCCCTCCCTCCTTCCCTCTCTCCTTCCTTTCCTCCTTCCCTCCCTTCTTCCTTCCCTCCTTTGTTTCTTTTTTTCTCTCTCTCTTTCTCTCTCTCTCTTTCTTCCTTTCTTCTTTCTTTCTTTCCTTCTTTGGTGGTATTGGGGATTAAGATTAGAGCTGTGTGGATGATGTGGGTGCTGGGTGGGTATTCTAGTGACCACATCTCTAGTCCTGTTTTCCTTTTCTTTATTGATTATTCACTATTGTTTTAAACACATTTTAAAATACTTATTTATTTATTTAAGAGAGGGTGGAGAGGGAGAGAGACAGAGAAGAGGAAAGGGAGGGAGGGAAGGAGAGAGAACAAGCTTGGCTTATGGATGGAGGCCAGAGGAAAGCATTTGGAAGTCAGTTCTCTCCTTCCACCATGTGAGCCTCTGAGGTCAATTTCAGCTCGTGAGATTTGTAGGTGGATGTCTTAGCTGCTGAGTGCAGTGTCACTGAGGGGTCATGCAGTGCTCTTGAGGAATCTTCTTCCTCTCACTGCCCCTGCTATGTGCTACTTGCATTCCTGGCCCAGATGTACATGTGCACCTTGAACATCTGACTGCTTCTCTGCATGCTGGGCTTTCTCTCCCACCTGAGAGGAATGTGAATCCTCTTGCTGAAATCTTCCAGGCCCATCAAAGAAGCAAGGGCAAATATTACATTTCCCATAATTTTCTTTTGCCAACAGTTTCTGTGAGGTTCAGTCAGTAGTTTTCCAGGCACAGGCCCTTCTGGGTCAAGGACAATTTCTTTTTTTGTGAGGTAATTCTTAAATAAATTTATTAAATTAACATTTTTATATACATGCTCCTTTCTTTCCTCATTCCCCCTCCCTTCCTCCCTCCCTTCCCTCACACTCTTATCCCATCCTACTCTCTCTCTCCCATCTCTACTTGGGTCTAGTCTACTCCTTCTATTCTCCTTCCTCCTGGGATTCCCTCTGTGTCATCTGTTATCATGGGGGTTCTGGCCTCTTTGACAGACAGAGAGGCCCTTCCTCGAGTGGCCCACTGATATGGGTGCTCCCTTACTACTGCCTGAACTATTTCTCTTAAGATCTGCATGTGTCCAAGGGAGCATGCTGACACGTTCACCACTGAGCAGGTCTGATGAGCTCAAGTTCCATCACCATAAGTTCCTCTCTTGAATAGGGTGATCGGTCCAGCAATAGAACACTCCGTCTTTAGGCTCTTGCAGTCTTACCATCCCCTCTTCTGCAAAGTTCCCTGAGCCTCCCGACCTCCCGATAGGGAGATATTTGGCTGGCCTGATACCAGATAATCATTATAGGGATTGCCGGTGTTCTGTATTCAGTTTGTTTGCTGTTGAAGGACAATTTCTTGTCGGTTATGGTGGCCTCGTGTGAAAGGAAGCCACATTGTCCTTCTGTGTTTAATCTCTCTGTCTTCTAGAATGTGTGTGATGGAGAGAGAGAGAGAGAAAGAGAGAGAATTAAGAGATGCTAGCAAAGAAACCTGCCCACTTGTCAATGGCTTCTCATGGAGAATAATTAGTAGCTCCCATCTTGCATATTCTTGCTTGTGTTGTTGTCAAATAGATACAGCACAAATGTGTGGGTTGATGTCAAATAGATGTAGCCTACACATGTTCCCTTTGCTCTTTTATAGTTGATTACAAATTTTAAGTTTTTCCAATCATACAAAGTACATGTGCATAAAGTACTTGGATCACACCCACCATTTCGTATTCCTTCCCCCTTCTATTTTCCCTTCCACATCTGTGATAATCTCCTTTTCCATGGTTTCCTGCCCCAACTCTGTGTATGGAAAACATGTGATCATTGTGTTGAGTCTGGCTTATTTTGCTTAACATGATGACCTCAAGTTCCATCTAGTTTCCAGAAAATTACGTATTCTTGTCCTGTATCACTGAATAACGCTCCATTTTGCAAATGTACCACCTTTTTATATCTCTTCATAGGCTGATGAACATGTAGGCTGATTCCATGACTTAGCTTTTGTGGATAGTGCCATAGTAAATGTGAATATTATCTTTGTATGATGTGGGCTTGATTCCCTTATGTGTATGTCCAGAAGCCTATTGGTGATTTTTTCTCTGTACTAATTTCATTCACTTTTATTTGTGTCTCAAGTTCAAATTTGGAACCCTGGGGTGGTGGGGTGTCATGTGAAAGTTCTCCCCTCTCTCTCTCTCTCTCTTTCTCTTGGTATTGGTTCCAGGACCAGCTGCATATACAGTCCACAGATGCTCAGCTCTCCATATGTAATGATATAGTATCACATACAAGCCTCCCATTTCCACACATGGCTTCATTTGCATAGATTCAGCATACTAGTTCAGGCAGGATAAATTCAAATTTTGCCTTTTCGAACTTTCTAGACTTCTTATTTCTGAATATGTTCAAACTATGTTTGATTGAATGCATGAAGTGAAACCCACAGATCCAGAAGGCCAACCGTTTACGTAAAACATTTCTCAGTTCTGAGCAAACAGAATTCTGAAATGACTGTAGCCATTTCTAAGGACAGATTCCCCTTAACCTTGACTTTGAGCACGGAGGACACATTTCCTGAGAAGTATTGGTGATGAACCCACCTCCCAGCACCCTTCAAAGATGAGGCTTCCTGGAGCTGAGGGATTTGCTGTGGGAAGAATGAACTGTCTCAGCAGGTGTGGAGGAACATGGGCTGGGTGTGAAGGAGGAGAAGATCACACAGCCTGGCCTGGAAAGGATGCTCAGGGGCTGCTGTTTCTGTCCCAGGAGTCAACAGAGCAGAGTGGTCGTCTGAGCCTAGGACAGTCAGAGTGAGCATGCCAACCTGCATGTGCTCATCCCCAGGAAAATAAGGGTGGTCTGGGGAACAAGCTATAGATTTTGGTCAAGTCCCCAAGCTTCCCTTTTTCCTCTCATATGTAGGATGAACATGTCAGTATCACAGAGTTGCCGGGACATCATCACACATGTGGCTGAACATTGAAGGATACACTGAGTTTTATAATCTTAGATGCTGGTGGGGTCATCAGTCCATCCATTGAGGTGGGTGCCAGTTCTGTAGTTGGACTTTGTGGTGTAATTACTCTGGTTTACTCTCACTGGCTATGCACCTGGCTAAGCATTCAGTTCCTAAAGTCAGTATTAAGCATCCCCTACATCATTGTTCTGCTGAGAATACTAAATGACACCTGTGTGTAAAATGCCTAGCAGAGTGCCTGTGTATGATAACAATTCAATAAAGTTGTATTTTTAATTAAAATACTTGCTCACTTTCTGACGACTTCTTTTGCAGAAAGGCAATAACATTAATGCACTAGGGTGCCAACTGTAGAATGGTTTGTGAAATTCTGTAAATACCAGCTAAATGGTCAGGGATGCTGTGGTTGGGAAGGTAAGTTATTACAAATATCATGGAAGCCAGTATGGACGTTTCTTCAAAAGGAAATTAAAAATAGAATTAGAAATATGACCTGGTAGTCCTGCTCCTGGGCATATACACAAATGAAAGGAAACCAGTTTGTGGAAGAAACATCTGTACTTCCATTTTTACTGTAACACTATTCACAATTGCCAAGACAAGAAACCAAACTGTATGTTCATCAACCGATGAATGAATAAAAAATCTGTATGAATGTATCGTGGAATCACATTCAGTTCCAAAAAGAAGGGAATCCCATCATTGGGGGCAACACAAATGACCCGGAAGCCACATAGTCAAATGCAGAATCTGGAAAAGTTGGTCACCAAGGGAGTGGGAGCGAGAGGGAGAAGGGGGAGTGTTGATTCATGGTTAAAGTTTCTCCTTAAATAGAAGAAATGTTGAATGAAGTTAATGTAATATGAATTTTTTTAATTTATTCAATTGTGCGTGTGTATGTGTGTATGTGCATCTATGTGTGTGTGTGTAGAACCATGGACAAATTCAGGAACCACCATGGACTGCCTTCATCTCCTCCTTGTTTACTGTGCCCTGGGATTCACAGGCTCCGCCCTACCAGGACCAGAAACGCAGGCCGCTCCCCCTTCTGCCCGGCGTCTGTACGTGGGGTCTAGGATCCGAACTCAGGACCTTCCGCCTGCAAGGCAGAGGCTTAACCCCTGAGCTACCTCTCCAGCCCTGTAATATGAATTTTTGAAAAGCCAGATTTCAAATGTTTTCTCTACAAAGAAGTGTCACACTATAACCTATAAATATGTACAATTATTATGTCAAGAATAAAACAAAACAACAAAAAGCATGTTTTTCCTTCTGTAGTGACCCACAGCTACATGACTGAGTTCTGTGATCAGTGTCAAGAAAGCCAAGGAGCAGGCCACACTTGCCAATATGGTGATGGTACATTAAAAAACTCCACAAAGCAAATCTATAGTCTTCATGCAGGGCTCACGCCTATATGCAGGCTGTGGGTCTATATGCAGGGTACAAGTCTATGAGCTGGATATGAATCTACATGCCAAGTGTGAATCTGTATGGAAGATGTGAGTTTACATGCAGAGTGTGAATCTATATGAAGGGTATTTGATTCAATATGGAAGGTGTGTGTCCACATGGAAGGCATAAATCTACATGCAGAGTGGAAGCCAAAATGAGGGATGCATTCCTGTGGAAAGTGTGAGTCCACATATGGGATGTGAGTCTACATGCAAAGTGTGAATCTAGGGGAACATAAGAAAGGGTTCTAGGCAATGCTACTGAGTCCTTACACCTCATCAGAGAGGAGGAGCCAGAGGGAAGTTTGACATTCACACTAAAGGATGCTCCAGGGATAGGGGGGAGGGGGCACTGGGAAAAAGGGAGGGGGGGAAAGGAAGGGGAAAAGCGAGGAGGGAACAAGGGGATCCGGTAGGGGTGGAGGGAGGGAGGAGACTGGGGTATCTATTAAGTTTGTATGAGTGGAAAAAATAAATAAAAAAGTGTTAATCTACATGCAAAGATGTTGAATCTACAGGGAAGGTGTGAGTCTGCATGTAGGCTGTGAGTTTTTATGAAAGCTGTGAGTATACAGGCAGGGAGTATGTCTACATGCTGGATACGAGTCTTTATGGAGGTATGAGTCTACATGTGTGGTGAGTCTGTATGCAGAGTGTGAGTCTATATGCACGGAGTGTGTCTATATGGAAGGTGTGAACCTACATGCATAGTGTGAGTCTGCATGCTTGAGTATGAGTCTACAGGAAGGTGCGAGACTACGTGGAAGGTGTCCAAGTGCTGGGGGTGGAAATGATCTGCCAGTGGAAATTCTGGAAATTCTCAATAGCTTTATGATTGCACTTGAGTTTGCAAGTGGGTTCGGGTGAAACAGTGGAACGCTCACAGGAGCAGAGTGAGACTGACAGCAGGGTCAGCAGGAACTGGATTCAGGTCCCTAGGCGCAGAGGCCTTGCTACTAGCAGCAACAGCATTGGTGCAGTTTGCAGCCTGTGGGAGCAGGGCCAGGTCCCGAGGTGCATGGCCAGCTTATGTACCTACCGCTGGACCTTGGTCCCTCTCTTTGGCCTGAGCATCAGAATGTAAGCTGCTGCTGCTTAAATGGGAACCTTTGCAAGTAAATAACTCACAAATAGACGTGTGCACACACGTGGCCATGGCAATAAAGCATGTCACGAAGTTCTCAGAATCCGAGTTTAGAATCTCTTATTTGGGAAGACAGGCGTGCAAAGCAAGTATCCATGGGCTTGATTTACAGAAGGCTACATTTGATGCAGGAGGACCCTACTTTCTTGTGACGCTTGAGATGAACCAATTATTATTGAGGAAGTCAATCTGAAAATTAATTTTTTTTCTTGTAATTGAAGACACAGACACAGAATGTAGGAACAGGCGTTTTGAATTATATCTGAATCATGAAGCCACTTTCGGTTCCCCGCATGACCCCCACAAGTTACAGGAAATGTCAGAGGAAACATTAAAATGCCATTATATAAATTCACATTGAAAATTAAATCCAGACTCACACAAAACTGCCCCTAATGAAGAGTTAAATCTCTCTAGAAAAAAAAATCCGCCAGAATCAACAGCTCCAGATGTACTAAAATTCATGTTTTGAAAAATAGTAAGAAACGGGATCCCAGTGTAGTTGCAGTCCATGAAACCCAAAGAGCCTCAGGGAGAGGTACGTCAATGAAAGGTCATCCTCCAATGCAGACTATTCCATTCTTACCATCTTGCATTTGCCGAGATTGACTGACATAACTTTCCAGTAGAGCATCTGGAAGTGAAGCTGCTATGAGGGTGAATTTCCACGACACTGTGATGAAATTTGCATTTACAGAAAGGGAGACAGAAAAACCCTGGGCTCAAAGTATATTGTTGACTGTTATTTATTTTATCATATATAACTATGATGCTGAAATATTTTGTGTGCGATTTTCAGGTTACGTTTTCACTTATGCACGTTTACCATAAATAACAGAACTTTCTTAAGAATCAAGACTTTAAACAGCAGCGGGTCATTGTCTCCTCAGGTGTCTAAGAATTATGTCATGGGCTTGTTACATTTAATCCCTTATTCTGGATCCACCTGTCTGTTTGTTGTCATGTGATTGTTTTGACTTTTAAAATTAATGAACACTGACCTTGGATACTATGCAGACATATTTATTTACATAAATATGTAAATACTTTACATATATGTCTGTGTGGTGTGCATGGGTACATATGTAACTTTGTGTGTGGGTGTATATGTGTGAGAAGCATAGCTATGCACATTGAGAATGATGCTGGGAATCTTTCTCCATCTTTCTTTACCTTAATCAATGAGGCAGGGTCTCTCAATCAAACCCTGAGTTCACTGATGAAGCTAGTATTCCCTAGCCAGTGTGTTCTAAGGATCCTCTGTCTCTGCCTTCTAAGGCTGAAATTATAGACAGGTTACCACATCTGCCTGTCATTTTACATGAAACGTAGGGATCTGAACTCTTTTTGTTCACATGGCAAGTGCTTTAATCACTGATCTATCTATCCAAGACCAGGTAGTTTATTTCCATCATACCCTCACACTGCTTTTAGCAGCACTGATTGTTGACCGCAACATCTATGCTCATGCTGTATGACTGGCGGAGAAGTTCCATCCCAGCTATTCTTTCTGAACTATTTCTTTTTCTTCCTCCTCCTCCTTTCTTCTTCCTCTTTCTTCTCCAAGTCTTACCCCTTTTTCCTCGTTTTTTGCAGTGTTAAGGATGGAGCCCAGGGTCCCCTACAATCTAGCCAAGCACCCAGCTTTTGAACTACATGCACATACTCCCTTCTGTGTTTATTAGTTGCAATGCTATAGTAAGGAATAGGTGTTCTTCCTCCTTATGTATTTTTTAATTTTTTTATATAAGCATAAAGTTAGAAATGTATGTTTCACCATATGGGTTAAAAAACCCATTGGTATTGTTTTAGCTACTTTTCTCATTGCTGTGACAAATGGCCTGACAGAAAGCAACTTAAGGAAGCAAGGATTTATTTGGGCCCACCATTCAGGTACAGCTATGGTGGGGAAGATCTGGTGGCAGGAGTATAATGCACACAGGCATATTGCATGCACAGACAGGAAGCACAGTGAGGTGAAATGGGGCTCAGCTGGCCTCTTTTCCCACTTTTTATTCCATATACCCTCACAGACACACCTGGAGGCATGTCTTCACACTTGGGAGTGTGTCTTCACACCTGGGGGCATGTCTTCACACCCAGAGATGTGTCTTCACACCCAGAGGCATGTCTTTACACTTGGGGGTGTGTCTTCACACCTGGAGGCATGTCTTCATATCTGGAGGCATCTTCATACCTGGGGGAGACGTGTCTTCACACCTGGGAGCATGTCTTCACACCTTGGAGCATGTCTTCACACCTGGGAGCATGTCTTCACACCTGGGGGCGTGTCTGCTAGGTCATTCCAAGTCCAGCCAAGGGAACAACAAAGATGAACCATCACAACTGATTTCTTTTCTTGCCTATTTCGTGCCAGGTTTGGTTCTGAGATCTCCTTCTGTTTGCCACCATACTCTTTCCACTTAGCAGCCCCTGTTGCCAGCCTTATTTCCTTCCTGATACCCTCACTTACTCCCCCCGACCCATCCCAAGAACCTCTTTGGCAGGCTTCATTGTCCAGATGACTGCAGTGGAACCTTAAAACATTGGGATCTAGGGGAGGGAACAAACACTCTCTTCTCCACATCACATGAAGTATGTGGTTTAGTAGTTTTGCCAACCAAGGAACCAAGGGGTTCATAGCCCGTGTTTGATGCCTAAGGGGCAATAGACATCTCCTTGTGTGGACACATTCATCACCCTAATGTGTTTCTTGTCTCTGACACAATATTTAGAGACCACTTTTTGGAGGGTCTCCTCTCTTGTCTGAATGCGAAGGAGGGAAGGAAAAGTCTAAGGACTGCTTGGGGGTCCCGACTGGGAGCAAAGGTTAGGCAGTGTTTCTCTGTCTCACTGACTCAACCCTTAACACCAGAGGGGGTGATTGGCAGGCCTCCCTGGCTCCCACCCAGCCAGCCCACCTATTACATGATTATTGTAAGTAAAGCTTACATTGCAAACACACACTGTGTTCCTAAGGAATAATGCTGTCTTATTAGGAGACAAATCTAGACTTCTAATCAGTGATCATGAGTGAGGATCAAATATAACTATTCCAAAAGTATATAAGTTAAAAGACACACACACACACACACACACACACACACACACACACACACACACACACAGCTTGTATTGATTATGTTTCTCATTGTTGTGACTAAACACTTGACAGGAAGCAACTCAAAAGAGGAAGGTTTACTTGGTTCACACTTTGAGAGCACAGTCCATTATGGAGAGAGTCTTATTTCCACAGCAACACCCCACTTCTTAAACTGTCTTAGTCTCATATTCCATTGCTGCCATGAATATACGATTCAAGCAATTTAGAGGAACACGTCTGCTTCATCTATGATATCAGGGTATAGTCCAGGAGAGTTCATATCAGCATCAGGAGCAGAGGAAAACATTCCTTCCAGCTTGTCAGGCTACTGAATTCCATCTAGCTCGCTCTCTGTCTTATCCACCTGCCCAGGGAAAGATCTCATCCCACTGTAGGTTGGGTTTTCCTACATTAAGGAGATAATCTCCTTGTTCAGGGCTTGCCTTAAGCAAATACATCTTCATTGGTGTTCCTAAGGCTTAGTTTAGTTGTCAAGTTGAAACCTGAAGCTAGCTGTCAACAGAGGTGAATCCCTGGCAGCAGATGCGCTTCGTGGATGTGGAACAGACAATGTGCTTGTTCACATCTCTGTGGACCAGGAAACTTAGAGAGATGAATGCTGATGCCCAGCTGGCTTTTTCCTTGCACCCTTTCTATTCAGCACAGGACCCTGAAATATACTCAGAGTAGTGTCATTTCCTTTTAGTCAGTCCTCTCTGGAAATAATGGTATGCCATGTAGGCACGCCTCCAGGGAGCCTCCCTCATATCTAAGATGATATTTAATTCAATCAAATTTAGCAATCAAACAGGAACTAGCACAGAACCTCAGATTTTCTTGGGGCGAATGATGGATAGAATTTTGAGGCTGAACTGTGTTTTGTGCTTTAAAGCACTGGCCACCAACATGAAATCATACCATTTAGCACAGGAGACGGAATACTCACTTGGCCCCACCACATTAGGGCGTTTTATAGACCAGCTGTTCTAGTTTATGACAAAATGCACTTTACAACAAAGGTATAGCTTATTCAGATGAGACTTAACATTTTACCAAGTAATTTCATGTGCAATTTTATCATTTTGTTATTAGGGAAAGTAGGTGGGAAAGCTACAGATGCTTCTGGATTCCAGGCATGGCAAGGAGGCCTTGCTGGGGTGAGAGGAGCAGTTTGTGCCGGCGGCTTCCCTACTGAGCTCCCTGTAAGGACCAGAGAGAGAATGAAGGCATATTCTCTTTACCCTAACTTGCAATAATGTGGAATACACACTGCTGATTTTTTTTCCTTTTGGTTTTTCTTAATTGTTGACAGGGTCTTGTGTCTCACTGTGTAACCCAGGTTGCCCTAAAACTTGAACTCTTGACAGTCCTCCTGCCTTAGTCTCCTGAATGCTGGGATGACAGTCACGTTCCATCATATCTGGATTTAGTGTAACCGTTAGAAGGAGCATCCTCTGAGCTTACAGAGCTATTTGTTGTCTACGATATTTATTGTCTTCATTTGGAGAAAACCTTCCCCTCCTTTTTTTTTTTTAAATAGGAAGGAATTTTAGATTTTTCTCAAGGGTTTTATTAGTCATTCAACAGACAAGGGTTTATTGATTCCTAGTGGATGAAGACATCATTGCAAAAGTGGAGAGGGTGGGTCTAGTTAAGTAACATGACCTTTTATAGGCTGGCTTTGGGAGATCATGGGTCTCAGTAGTCTGGGTCTCTTATGTACCCTGTGAAGATGACCTGGGTTGTGGTGCGTGTATTCCCAAGTCACCATGCCAAAGGATGTGCCAGAGTCTTGAGGAAATGGTGTTTTAATGAATGAATGAGGAATGTCTGTTGAATGGATGAGAGAATGAGTTAAAGAGGATGTTGCAGTTTCTCTGCATGTTTGCTGATAAATTCACAACAAAATGGCTTATGGGAACTAGGAACTTTATTTTGGTTTATAATTGTCCAGCTATAGTTGTAGTCCAACTAGGCAGGAGAGTGTATACTAACATCAGGGGTTGAGGAAAATGGCCACACAATATCCATTGCTGAGGGAGGACAATCTTTACTTTCTAGAAAGGCATGTCTGGCCAAGTATACTGAAGAATGCCAACCTCCCTAGCCAGCACCCTCTGTCTTATCCATCTTTCAGGGGCTTGGCCCTACCTGCCATGGGCTGTGTTTCTTCATCAGTTAGACAATCTCCTGCAGGTTTGCTCAGGACTTAATTCAGCTACTAACTCTTTATAAATGTGCCCAGAGCTTGAAAGTTAAATCGTCTCCTTGACACCTGTATCTAGTTAAGACATACGGGTTATTTAAGGGAAGAATTTTCCAGAAATGCATTACCTAGTATATATGTAAAGACTACTGGTAGAATTAAAAAAAAAACTCTTTAATGACTTAATGATATAATTTGGAGAGGATGAAATTTTATCTTAAACACAAAGTCCTGAGAGTCTTGGTTTGGCCATCTACAAAACCATCAGCAGCTCTCTGATTTGGATGTTGAATCCCTTCCAAAGGCAACGGGTCACTATCATGTTGTACAACCTTCCCAGAACTTGAAGTGTCTCTCAGTTTCAGTGCTTCTGAGCTCCCTGGTTCGAAATGATAGAGACAATACCCAAGTCACTGACAGGTGACTCATGTAAGGCGTATCCCACTAAGAGTCACTGTCTGTGGCTGCAGATGGGAGCGCAGGCTGGGCTTGCTCCTCCCTTCTCCTTGTCTTCACAATTTGCTCTTACTTCTAGGCCTTTCCCTCTATCAGTATGGGAGACTTGCTGGATAGCAGGCCTTTTCCTTGCTGCTGCCTGCAATCCAGTTTAATTTAGGACAGAAACCCTATCACTGCTCTAAAGGACAAAGATTCCTTGGGACAGTGCAGATTAGAAAGCAAGATCTTGTCTTCAAATATAAGTTGCTTCTCCCAGGGTCCATTTACACAGTGGGTTGTTTCCGCCATCTTGGATTTTTTCCTCATCTGCCTTTGGACTCCTGAAGTCTGTCTGAAGTCCTATTATTATGCTCTGGATGGTTCTGTGCCTTCTCCCTACTCTTCCATTACCACATGACTACCTCTTTGATCTCGCTGTATACTTTGATCTAGAATGCTCTCTAAGGACCACATATCAAAGGCTTGGTTTCACTGAGCCATGGTGGAGCCTTCAATAGGGATTCAATAGGCAGGGATTTGTGGGAGGAGGTTGCTCATTGAGAGCATGCCCTTGAAGGAAATATTGGGACCCAGCTCATTCTTGTCTTTCTGTTTGCTTCCTGGATGTCACAGGGTGGGCAGATATCTCCCAACTCCATGCCTGAGCCACCACAGGGTCAACCAAGACCTGGACTGAAATCAAGAGTCCAGACAAGCCTTTCCTCTTTCAAATAGATTGTCTCTGGTATTTCAGTTGCAATGATGACAGGCTGCTTAACACATTATCCCTGAATAAACTTATGATCTAACCTTTGCTTTCCTTCTTTCTTGGTGCTGGCTTTTTGAAGTAACTGTGGAGATAGAGCCAAGCATGACAGTCAGTGTCTGTAATCCTGGCACCCAAGCATGGTAGCACATGCCTAAAATCCTGGCACTCAACCTGGTGGCACATGCCTGTAATCTTAGCACCTGAGCATGATGGCATATGCTGCAATCCTAGTAACCATGAGATGCTAACAGGAGGATCTACATTTTAGAACTCCAGAGAAACCAGATGTGTGCCGCTGGACACACTTTCTAGGGTAGATGTGTATGCAGAGGGGGAGCAGGACAGTCCAGCTGACTCTCGGCACTTCAGACTGATGTGTCTTTTTGCAATATTCATGTTCCTGGTTGTAGCTCTGCCCAGGAAGCTGAAGAAACCAAGTTCAAGGCTTTTGTGCTAAAACCTGTCTTTTACCTGTTCAAATTACAATACTGAATAATTATGTATGTGTAAAAACTGTCAAAAGTCCGCTTAAATCATAGCTGTGCTGTGTGCTGAAATTACTTTTTATTATGACCTATTTATACATCATCCGAGCCAAATATCTCAACCTGCACATGCAAGTGTTTTTGTTTGGGCTCTGCAGGTGAGGTCAGCCAACGTCTACAACCAATCTGATTTCCAGGGTGAAGGTGACAAGATTTACTTAAATCAGGCAATTTCTCCATTAAGCATTGAAGCCTCAGTTCATGAAGACAGTCTTTAGCACATGAACTATAACGCCGTCTAGCATTTGTCATATTAGGCGATTCGAAAGGGAAGAACAATTATAAAAATGAATGTCGTTCTCTGTTGAAAGGGGGAAAAAACTCTGGTTTTTGCAGCAGGGGGTAGTTAATTTTCCACAGATAAAAACAGGTTTCACAGCAATTCTGCTGCTATAACGTATCACAATTAAAATATAAGAAGAAAAGGTTCCCATAGCAAAGCAGACAGTCGTGGAAATTAGTTGTTTGGGGGCCGGGAAGTGGGTTTCCCCTCCAGCACCAAAGGTTATTTCATTCCACACAGGAATGGCTCCACTGCCATAAACTTAACTGGTGTCCCCCCCTCCAGCCTCTGCCCCCCTTTCTGAGCTGCTTTCAAT
>JALPQD010000253.1:1690985-1710985 GCA_023101885.1 Typhlomys cinereus
CTGGGAGAGCACGCATGAAGTGGGGGGGAGGGGGAGGCTGGAAGCACAATCGCAGGGAGAAGTAATGGCTGGATTACCGATGCTGGTCTATGCTCCGCTCCCTGGCTGGGCTGCGGGCTGTGGCGGGATTCCGGTCCCGTGCCCATCGGCCCGTCGCCATGGCATGCCATGCCATTCACCGCACCCATACCCCCCATCCATCCCCCACCCACCCACCCACCACCCCACCCACCACCCATCCGTCCCCCATCCATCCATCCACACATCCATCCACACATCCATACATGCATACATACATACATCATGTATCCATCCATCTTTCCACTTTCTATCTATCTGTCATCATCATCTACTAATCAATCATCTACCTTCTATTCATCTGTCAATTCATATTTAAGAGACAGTCTTGCTATGTTCCCAGGCGGGCCCTGAATCCCTAGGTTCAAGCTGTCTTCAGCCTCAGCCTCTAGAATAAATGGGATCACAGGTAATTAGCCACCATACTTAACTAGGAGTTCATTTTGTAATTTTTTTTATTTGAGAGAGAAAGAGAGAGAGGAGAGGCAGGCATGTTAGGTATGTGTGTGGAGCTTTTGGATGTCAGTTCTCTCTAGCCACCCTGAGGGCTCTAGGGATTGAATTTAGGTTGCCAGGTGCCTTTACCCACTGAGTCATCTCAATGGTCCTAGGAGTTCATTTAAAAAATGGAATTAAAATTGGATATAACGATCTGTAATTTGAGGAGTTTCAGTGCATCTTTTCTTCATGTTTTATAATACTGCCCTTCCTCATGGTATTTGTGTGTATCCTTCCATACTTTTCTCTACATCTATATGTATGAACATATATATGATGCATATGAAAACCTATCTACATGCTGATATACATACATGTGTACATATATAGCTTCATGTATATATACACTTGAATATTTACATCTAAGTATGCATAAACAATTGTAAATATGTATATATGTAAATGTCACAACTTGACCTATGAGCCTCTCATTTTTCTATCTTTTTATTTATTATTTATTCAATTGTGTGTGTGTGATGTGTGTGGCAGTGTGTGCTTGTGCGTGTGTGTGTAGAAACCAGGACAAATTCAGGAACCACCATGGACTGCCTCACTCCTCCTTGTTTACTGCCCTGGGATTCACAGGCTCCCCTACCAGGACCAGAAGCAGGCCCCTTCTGCCCGCGTCTTACGTGGGGTCTAGGATCCGAACCCAGGACCTTCCACCTGCAAGGCAGAGGCTTAACCCCTGAGCCACCTCTCCAGGCCCCGAGCCTATCATTTTTCATTCATGAGTTTTTTCATTAAATTGGCAACTCAAGTTCCATCTGCATGCCATATCCTCAAAGAACCCAAACGAATGTACATGTACGCACACATATACATTTATAAAATACACACAAGGGTTTTTTCCCCTGTTATATGTGTAGCATGCTTGCTTGTTTACGTGTATGTTTGCATGTGTATGAGTGCACATGTGTATGTGGGGGTATGTGCACGCATGTGGTGTGCATGTGGAGGCTCAAAGTTGACATTGGGGTCTTCTTTGATTACGCTCCACTTTCTTGTTTGTCAAGGCAGAGTCTCTCCCCAAAGTCAGAGCTCACCAACTTCTGTTAATCTAGCCAGTCGACTTGTCTTGGGGATCCCCTGTCTCTGTCTCCCAAGTGCCCAGACTATTGGGACCTGGATGCCTGACTTTCAGCATGAGTTCTGGGGATCCAAATTCTGAAACTCATGATTATGCTGGCAAGCGCTTTTCCCACCAAGCCGTCTCCCCACTCAACGCATGTTTCCAAATCAATGTTTTACTTAAACACTGCATACATTTTTATTTATCAATACCTAGTGAACATTTATCATTCATTTAACACTTTCGTTTTCATGGCTTTATAATGTTCTTGAACACAGGCAGTATTTGATCATTATGAATGGGCATTTGCTTTGATTCTAATTTTTGTTTAATATTGTACAGATATTGGAGACAGATGGTAGGGGCTGGGTTCGTGTAAAATGTGCTAAGATACATAATTGTCACATAAATTTACCATGTTATATAACAATTTTAGTGGAACAATTTTTAAAGGATATAGAAATGTCCATTTCCATAAATATTGTACGTGAAAATTTCTTTCTCTACAGTGCCTAGTAGCACTATCACAGGGATTGCCCATCCATTTTTCTTTTTCTTTCTTTTAATTCTTTTTAAATTTTATTCGAGAGAGAAAGAGTACGCATGCATGCCATGGTGATGGATGGCGGTCAGAGGACCACGTCCAGAAGCCACTTCTGTCCTTCCACCTTGTGACCTTCCAGGGGGCAAATTCAGATCCACAGGTTTGTGAGCAGGTGACTAGAAACGAGATACTAAGAAGACGTATACTAGCAGTAGATACCACAAGGAACAAAGTGAGGAGGCATGGAGGACGACGCCTGAGAAGCAGGGACGATCCCGCCAGTCGTCAGTCTAAGAGCCGCTAGCACCTCTCCCCTCTTAGCCCGCCCGCAGCACTGAGCTCATTCTTGAAAAAACCGGTCGCCCGCATTCTTCCCTTTTACTTTCCTCGCTCTCCCTGCGCTACTTTCCGAATGCCTACTGCCCTCCCTTCTCTCTTCTCCTCCGTCCTCCTCCCTCCTTCTCTTCCCTCCTTCCCTCTCTTCCTTCCTTCCCTCTTTTCCTCTCTCCTTCCATCTCTTTCTTCCTTTCTTCCTCCCTTCCTTCCTTTCTCCCTTCCTTCTCTCCCTCTCTCCCTTCCTTTCTTCTTCCCACCTCTCCTCTCTCTTTTCCTTTCTTTGTTTCATGCATTTGCCACAGTTTGCATGTGGAAGTCAGGACAACCGTTGGGTCCGCTCTCTCCTTCCACTTGAGGGTTCCGGGGATTGAATCAGGTCATCATGTTTGCACAGCAAGAGGCTTCGCCTGCTGAGTCATCCCACCGGCCTTATTTTTCTTTCTGAAACAGGGTCTTGTTGCCCAGGTGAGACCGAAACCCACTGTGTGGCCAAGAATGATCTGGAACTCCTGATCCTCCTGCCTCAGCTTCTCCGTGCTGGAGGACCCCACCTTGGCTGATGTCGTCAATCTTTTTCTTTTCTCCCCCTTCCGAGCTGATCGACCCATCCGTTTCACATCCAGTGGTTCCTCTGATTTTTTGGCTCCTTCGATAGCTCCTGTGTGAGGTGCCAATTGTTCTGTTGAGTTATTTGTCTTTTTCCATTCAGACATGTTCATCACTTTTTACATTTTGTTCTACCCTTCTCTTATTCTCAGATGTTTATCGTCTTCTTTTGCATGAGTTTTTATAGCTATCTTTTGTATAAAAAAGCTCAAAATATTAATCTACTTAAACTTATTTCTTGTTTCTTTCAAAGCTTCTGGTGTTGGTTCACAAGGTTTCTCTCTATCCGGTCTTCATGGTCCAAGAAGGTTGCTAGACCTCTAACCATCACACCTGCATTATAGACAGTAAGACAGAGGAGGGGACAAGAATATCATCCCAACTTCTTTTCAAGGATCTTTCTAGAAGTTTCTGGATGACAGTTCTACTTCAAAAAATTCGTCCACATGACTTGCATAGTCCCAGTTAGCTGCAGTGGTCCCTGGTATCTTCAGTAAAGGCCGTCTGCTGTGCCCACACTTGCCTCTGGCATTCGTTAGACGAGCTGAGACTACACACACCTGGGGTAAGCTGGAGCCTGGGAACCCACCTTTTAAGACAGAGGCAGCCCCTCTTCTGACCCCATGGGCCTCAAGCTAAGACCCACAGATCTTGATCCTTGAAGAACCTCAGTTCAGAGGCCCATGTCGTCAGGATCCCAGAAGAGCTGCAGGCCCGGGGGGGGGGACACAGGCTCCTCTCCCCTCCATGACCCCCCCCCCAGAGGATGGGCGAGAGGTTTGTGGCTGGGTGGGGATAACTCAGCCTGTTGGCATGCGGGGCTGGTGGCATCTGCAGTGTGGGAAATACCACTAGGCAGTTCCAGGCAGATGGATACTTTAGGGAATTGCTGTGAATCATGCCAGTCTGCGGGGCGTGTCTGTGCCAGAGAGAAAAACACAACATTGGAAATACTTTCTAACTGGACTCCAAACTCCGTCAGTTGCTAGGGGCCAGACATGTCTCCCCACAGTCTACTCTTTGCGGGGGGGGGGGGAGAAAGCACCAGGGTGAGGGGTGGGCACATGGAGGGCAGGGTGAGGAGGGATGTAAAAGACTCATCTTCCCCCGGAAGAGGGGGACACTGCCGTTTGTCCCAGGAGCAACTCAGATCCTGAGGCATGTGTCTGAGGCATGAGTTCTAATATGTTCCAAGTGGGGACTCCTCTGGGGAAAGGGTCCTTTCAACTGTGGGTCTGAACAAGCATGATATAGCCCTGCTCCAGAAAGCTGGCACCATCTGCCACAGTTCTCCCTTCTCTCGCTCTCTCGCTCTCTCGCTCTCTCGCTCTCTCGCTCTCTCTCTCATGTATCTTTAAGAAAATTATACACTCACCATGCCAATGCCAGGGAGGCTGAGGCAGGGGGATTACTGTGAGTTTGAGGCCAGCCAGGGTTCCAGAGTCATTTCCAGACCCAGCTGGACCACAGCGTGAGACCTTGTCTCAAAGAGAAAAAAAAAAGTGCCTTCATTGTTAAAATACCCAGGAAACATAGATAAGCAGAAAAGAAAGCAGTAAGTAACTGCGGATTCAAGAGAAAGAGTTGTTCCCATCTGCGCCCACGCTCCTGGGCCCCTGGCATATTTCCAGCAAGACCACACTCTCCCTCAACTCTATGCCAAGGGTTCTGCTGGTCATGAGGTAGGCATCAGTCAATTCTTGATACCTATGTGGTATTCCATCGATGCTGTATTTAGTCCTGAATTGGGGATCTGAATTGCCAACTTTTTCCTTCTCCTCTGGTCTGCACCACTCACTGCCCAGCTGAGAATTGTTGATCCTGCGTCGATTTAAAATTCTGATGCTTTGTTGACCATGAGCCAACTTGTTTGCTTGAGACAGGGTCCCACTCCGAGCCACTGCGCCCAGGTCCCATGAATTTTTATTTCTAAACATGTGACATTAAGACATTATTTGTCTAGGGCTGGGGGAAGTCGCTTGGTGGGCAGAACGATTGCCTAACGTGCACAAAGCCCCGAGTTCAATCCCCAGCAAATGCATAAACGGAGCATAGTGGCACATACTCTAATCCCAGCCCTCAAAAAGTCTGAGGCAGGAGAATGCGGAGTTCAAGGTCGGTCTCTGTATTTCGTGAGCGTGGGCAGTGTGACACCAGACTCGGAAAACAAATACATAAGGGACTACGGACGGAGAAGGTTCAGTGGGGAGAGGTATTATGCTGCTAAACATCATGACCTGAGTTCAGTTTCCAGGAGCTTATGTTGTGAAAGAAGACCAAATCCTACAAGTTGTCCTCTGACCTCCACACGCATACAATTCATACCATGTACACGCCTTCACACACATTCATCCGTCTTCATAAGCATCCACACACATGCAGTATAAGTATCATAAAATACGCAGACACATAACCCGTCTCGATTATGAAGTTCCCGTGCCTCATAACCTCCCTGGTCATATATATATGCGTGGTCACTGCACGCTTTCTGCCGCTCATCATTAGACGGCCTGTCTCCAACCTTCCCTGTTTGTCTCTGAAGTCCCAGCACCCAGCGCCATGCCTGACCCGGTAGGTCCTCCGTAGGTACCTGTGGGGTGAGGGAAAGAGCCATCTGGTAAAGAAGACGTTGCCATGAAGGATCACAATGTGGGTAGCCGTTCGCACACGTCCCTCAAAGAGTGAACAGGGGTCGGGAGAGAAAGGAAGCCAAAGCCACAGAGAAAGGCCCAGCACCGGCGTCCATATGAACCCTGAGCTGAGTGGGGTGTGCTGGTGGGCTGGATAGGGGGTGCCCATTCAGCTTTTTCATAACCCATGCCCACCTAGGAGTTCCTGGGCATGTCCCATCGTTCACCAAGGATGTCATCACTACCACTCTGGCCCGGACCCAGACCAGAGAGCTGGTGCCAAAACACTGCCACGTTCCCACCGTAAGACTGACACACGCAGACACACAACCCAGCCTGAATTCCTTCCCGCCACAGGGTGACGCAGGAGCTCACTTGGAAACTGGACTCAGGCCTGCTGGCCGGGACTGCTTCTCTCTCTGGACACCAACTCTGAGCCCCCCACGTGGAGTCGCTTCCCCACAGCCAGGGCAGTAAGGGGTTTTCCCAACCCCAATCCATCCACATGAGGAACTTGAGAATAACAAAGCCAGACTCCAAGAGAGGAAATTCTAAGAACATGAAATAAGCCAGGAGAGCAGAGGTGGGTTTTTATTTTCCATGACTGCCTGCCTGGTCCTCTACCTCCCGCCCTGCAGACTGCAAGGCTAGGAGGCCTGAAGGGAAGAGGGGGAAGGGGGGCGGGGGTCCGGATTCAGATGTCAGCACACAAAGCTGGAAGAAAGCCATCTTCCTGTGTTTGCCAAGAAACAATGCCGGAGACGTCTTTCCAAGGCCCACAACTTGTACAAGACTTCAGGTCTCCGTGCATTCCTGGGAGGGGGCTGCCTAGGAATTCTGGATGTAAACATCGCCTGCCCCCCATCACTCAGTAACATCTGGGACACACAGAGGCTCTGAGTCTTTGGCGATCTTTGTGCTTAGATCCTCCTCAAGAATTCGAGGGTGGGGGGTGGGGGGGAGACAGAGCAGTGGGTGAGGAGTCCAGTGCACCCTGCCACCAACCTGCCGAAGGGTCTGGAGCCACTGACCTTTGTTGCTCTTGTTTAGCATTGCTTGTTGCCCTCTGCCCTCTGCCCTCTGTCCACTTCTTTCTTGGACTGCTGCCGGCTTCCAGCCCTCCCGGCCCCAGAGCATGTCGCTTCAATACATCCTGTCTCTTTAGCTCCTGGCCATTCTCACACTGTACCCCAAACCAAACCTTTCTGCCTGCCAGAAACTCCCACCTGCAGCCCAGGAGCTCTGGGGGTATGCAAGGACTTTTTGTGACCACCCGGCCACTTGGGTCTAGTTTCCTGAGCGTTGCCACCCCAAACCAGGAAGGAATAAACAAACAGCAACAACAAAAACCAAACTAAGCTAAAACAACAGCAAAGCGGACAACCCAAGACCAGACCACTCCAGGCGGGCACATCGCCTGGGAGGAGGCAACAACTGCTACCTCCAAAGGGAGGGACAGGCAGGTAAATGGGGCAAGGTGCTAAGCACCTACGCATGCTAACGCTACCAAACACTCGGTGTTATCAACTCTCCTTCCTTACAACTCTCTTAATGATGTGTGTCCAGTCCTCCAGCAGAGGGGGGGGCTCCATTACCCCTCCCCCCATTATGTCTTGACTAAGGAGGCCCCCATCCCTGCTGCAGCCTTCTGTGCACTGTTGGGGGCCACATACAAGTTTCCAAACTCCTATTGGTTTGCGGGAGGACACTGTGCAGAGCTTCCGGGGTCAGGTGGGTTAGGTTATAGCTCCATGTCCGCCACTCCACTGTGTCCGCCACATTCCATCGTTAAGATCAGGATATCATAGTCTCTCTTGAGGACAGGAGACGATTTTTTTTTTTTAACCTCTGGGTCCCCAGAATGAAGTCCAAGAGGCCGCCTAGAGCAGAGGCCTGTAAAATATTTGTGGAATGGTCTAAATGCATACTTTTGGGTATTCAGTCACTCGAGTTGGTCCGGGAGCATCTAACCCCAAAGTGAATCACTTGCCCTTCCCCCCCTTCCTCCCAGGCTTCGCCGTACACACGGTCTCCAAAGGCAGGCGAGTCTGGGGGAATCTGAGCCCCGTGTCCCTAGGGGACAAGTCTCCCACCCATCCCCACTTCAGCTGTGGTCTGATCTGTGCCTGAGTCCTTTGAGTTTCTCCCTTTCCTAAGCAAGGACTGCCCGGCCCAGGGCCCTGTCCTCTGCCCCCCCCCCTTCCCGGTCACCCCAGGGTCATGTCCTTCACCAGGCTGGGCTGATTGATATGCTGCGGGCTCAGTGGGGGTGACCGAGCCAGGGGCCCCCGCGGAGCCGCTGCCTGGCTTTCTCCGGCGGGAGGAGGCCGAGCTGGTGTGTCCAGGGATCGCAGCGAACACCCTGTGCACATTCCTGCGCCGGCTGGAATGCGGGGACCAGCCAAAGGCCGCATTCCTCCGGCAGCGGCGGCCGCAGCGCAGCGCGGCTCCCGCCCCGCCCGCCGGCCCTGCAGCCCCGCGCCCCGAGCCCGCGCGGGCCCCCTGGCGGCGGGGCGGCGCAGGTGCCTCCACTGCTCGGCTCAGCCCTGCACAGACCCTGCATCGGCCCGAGCCTGCCCTAGGGTCCCGTCATCGCCGCCTCCTCCTGCTTCCAGCCCTGCGCCTCTCTCCCCAACTCCACTCCTGTCCGTCTTAATTTTTGCTTTCAGTCCTCCCTCTCCACCCTCCGGTGGTAAAACCTGACAAATCCTCACTCCAAGGGGGCTTCCCCTTTCTGGCTCCCCATTCTGTGCTCAGGGAGCCGTCTTGACCTTCTCTAAGGCCCTGCACCCCGCCTGGCCGGGTCTCATCCTACGGAATCGCTACCCTGTGTCTCACCTTCCTGCCCGCTCCTTCTGGGGCCCGGGATGAGTGAGTGGCCCAGTCACCTAGTGCCCGCAGAGTGACTTGTCCTGAGCCTCCGGTGAGGGCTTAGGAGGAGGAAATGCGATGAGAAAGAGAGAGAGACAGAGAGAGAGAGAGAGAGAGACAGAAAGAAGGACAGAGAGACAGAGACAGAGAGAGAGAGCGACAGAGACAGAAAGAGAGAGGGAAAGATAGAGAGAAAGAGAGAGAAAAAGAGAGAGAGAAAGAAAAAGAGAAAAAGAGAGAGAAAGAAAGAAAAGAAAGAAAGAAAGAAAGAAAGAAAAAAAGAAAGGAAGGAAGGAAGGAAGAAAGAAAAAGAAAGAAAGAAAGAAAGAAAGAAAGAAAGAAAGAAAGAAAGAAAGAAAGAAAGAAGAAAGAAAGAAAGAGAGAAAGAGAGAAGCCACTAGGCTGGGCTTGCCCGACGGTACAAAAACTCCTCCTAGGCTACCAACACTCACAAACAACTAGACCAACAGAGAAGCATGCAGGGAGTAAAATATGACTTTTACCTAAAACTAGGACTGGGCAGCAAGCGCACGGTCAGCTTAAAGAAAGGAATGTGTAAGGTCTCGCTACTCTTCATGGATGGAACTGCTCCCATTTGGGGCTAGGAAGGATGTGAGTGGGGCAAAGTGTGGGTCTCCCCCATTTTCCCAACTTCTTTTAAAAACCTTTTATTTATTTATTTATCTATCTATCTATCTATTTGTTTGTTTGTTTGTTTTTGTTTGTTTGTTTAAGACAGAACTTGTGCCATGATGCATGGGTAGAGGCCAGAGGACACAGGACAACTTTTAGAAATTACCTTTCTCCTTCCACCATGTGGTGGACTTCCAGCGACTGAACTAGGCTGTGAGAACTAGGTTTGTGAGCAGGCACCCTACCCACTGGACTAGCTCACAGAAACTCCCCAGTTTCTTGACTTGTATGGGAAGATACAAGTCCTTTTGCAGGGAAGGAGCTACAGTTGAACCTTATTTGCACAGGAAGATTTGCATAGTTATCAGATCCCCCGAACTGTGGAGGACTCACTGTATCCACCCAGTAAGATCTGGGAAACTCAGCCACAAAATAAGACCAACCTGGGACTCACCTTGCTCACCACTCCAGAGGGGAGGGAGATTGCCAGGAAAGGTAGAAAGCAGAAGCCCAACTCTCATTGGCCCACATTTCAGCTTTGAGAAAGGGCGGGGACTTGGGCGGGTTGGATTCCGGGTCAGCTTATCCTGCCGGGTTGGTTTCTCAGAGTCTGAACCCTTCCTGGTTGGCACCGGTCCAGATCACTCTGACTTCAGATAGGCCTGAGTGACAAGCAGCCAGGACACCCTGGTTTGGGGTACAGCACCGACTCAAGTGCTGCCTCTTCCAGATGCCTCACACCGCCAGAGAGTCTGCAGCAAGGCACAACCTCACAAGGTGCCAGGGTGTGAGAGGCGGCGAGGACTTGGACCCCAGAGCATCCCCAGGGCCCAGCCCATTCACTTCTCCAGCGCCGACCCACTCAGGCCTGACCCCTAAGAGAATCAGTGTCTCCTGAGGGTGCCAGACAGTCGTGTGATAAATGACAAGGCAGAAACAGGTTCCGATACACTAGGAGGTAAAGAAAGGGGTACAAGAGGCCAGAGGCAGAAGACAAACAGGAGGAGACTCAGGGCAGGGGTTGTTCTCCAGTGGGGTCCTGATAGAGGTGGGGGCAGCTAGGACAGACTCTGCCACAAGTGGGGGCAACTTTTTTCTTGCATCTACTCCAGAGTTTTCTTTAATACTCTGAGGTTGAGGTTATTCAATGTCCACTTTCTGCTAAGGAACCATCCCGGTCTTTGCTGGCTGTGTGGCTAGATTAGCTAACTCCAAGTCTGTGTTCTCAAGTCACTTTCTGAGGCTGCGTGAGATCCAAAATGCCCCAGCTGGTTCAGGGAAGGATTAGTCCCAGAAATCCAGCGCCTCTCCATTGACAACACTTCCAGCCAGTGCCCTTCCCATCTCGGTGCACATACTGTGAGTCAAGGGTGTATAACGAGTGGTTAGGCAAGAACCAGCCCCTATCTACTCTAGCGTTCCTGCACTCTTGTGTGAATGGTGGGCCTCCTCTGAGACTTGCCCCTTCTGCATCCTTCCGATCAAATAGGAAGCTAACAGGCCGTATCCATGCCACATGAAGAAAAAGAAATTGGGATAATAATAAAAACATTTTCTTTTCTTTTCTTTTTTTCTTTTTTTCTTTTTTCTTCTTCCTTCCTTTTCTTCCTTCCTTCCTTCCTTCCTTCTTTCCTTCCTTCTTTCTTTCTTTCTTTCTTTCTTTCTTTCTTTCTTTCTTTCTTTCTTCTTTTTGTCTTTCTCTTTTCCTCCTTTGTTCATTCCTTCCTTCCTTCTTTCTTCAAGTCTTCTGTAGCCCAGGCTGAACTTGAATTCAGCACATAGCTGAGACTGACCTTGAACTCCTGATCTCCCTGTCCCACTTCTCAAGAACCAGGGTTACGTGCATTCGCCTCCACACCCAGCATAGGGGTTGCTGGGGCTCCTGCCCACGGCTTCGTGCTTGCCGGGCAAATAAATGCTGTACCAACCCAGCTACACTCCCAGCTTGTGCCAAGTGTTCCCGCAGCAGCATCGTGTAAACTTCCCAAATGCCCAGCAAGCTTGAGAATCACTAGTTCGTGGAGATGGGGGAGGGGCTTTTCCTGGGCCCTCTGGTAGATGCTGAGTGAGAACTACAACTCTGCACATCTGCAACTTCTCCGAAGGGGTCCTGAAGCTGCTGAATTTTGGACTGTGCTTTGGTAAAAATGGATGCACGTGACCTGGTATCTGTTCTTCATAGTGTGTTTAGAATAATTGTTCTGTAAAAATTTGGATAGATTCCATGAGGTTCCCCCCCATCTTCTGGCCTCTGAGGGACTTGTTGGAGAAGGTCTGTCTGCTGTGTAGGACTTCTCTGGCTCACCCTTGGTTTCCTGGGTGTTCCCCCACCCTGCACAGTGGAGGGGCCCCCTGGAGACTGCATTCCTTCATGCTTCTGCTTCTTCTCTTCATTTCCTCCTCCTCCTTCTTCTCTCCTCCTCCTTCTTTCTTTTTCTTTTTCTCCTCCTCCTCCTTCTCCACTTCTCCTCCTTCTTTCTTTTTCTTTTTCTCCTCCTCCTCCTTCTTCTCCACTTCTTCCTCCTCTTTGTTCTTCATGTGCATGTGAATGTGGTGTGCATGCACGCATGTTCCTATGTATGTGCTCACATGCGTGTACATGCATGTGTATGATGTTAGAAATCTTCCTTGATCATTCTCTATCTTAAGCCAAAGCCCTTAATGGAACCTGGGACCCCACCCCCGTCACCCCCACCGTAGGGCAGGTCTGGTTAGTCAACTTGCTCTGGTCATGGCACATGCTTCTTCAGCCCCCCCATGGGATTTCGTTCACACTCATTATATGCCATGGGCATGTGCACCTATCACTAGCTGATATCCAGGCACAGCAATGTTTGATATTACAGCAAGTCTCATTATAAATGATAGTAGCTATCATCTCAGACTGCTTGACGGGTTTCAGTTTGGGAGGCACCTTGTCAGATCTATGGCTGGTTTCATGTCATGATGTGCTTCAAGCATCTTGCTGTAGCTTAGTGTGCACACCCACCACGCGGCCTTCAGACCCCGCTTCTGAAGCCTGGGAATACTTCAGAATCCCTCGTTCCTTCTGTGGCGGACTCCTTTAGCTAAATGATAGACTTAGCTTCATAGTGGCTCAAAATCCTTGTCCCATTCTTCCACCAGCAAATTGCCACATGAGCTTTACAGATGTTTTGAGGGCCAACGAAGTGGCCCAGAGGGTAAAGGGGTTTGCTGCCAAGCCTGATGACTAGTGTTGGATTCCTGGCACTCATCTGTTGGAAAGGACAGAACCAGCTCACAGACACTGTCCTCTGCCCACCCTACAGGCACCCTGGCACACATGTACTCACACCCCACAAGTTAAATAAATAAATATAAACAACAACAATAACAACAAAAAACTGACACTCAACTCTATGAGAAAGTCAGCCCCAATCTGGGCATATCAGTGGAACCACATTCTTGGTTCCAACTAGAATGACAAATACATAAATAAGTGTTAAAGAATGTTCTTCCTGTACCCCTAAAGGGATCTCTCTCCACACCCCAGCTGGAGATCATTGACTTAATAAGAAACTTCCCAAGCAGGGCCCACATCTTTGAAAGCCACTTTCCACCTCAAAAGACCCCAGTGAAACCCAAGGGAGCAGGCTCCTGCTAGCCATTCAAAAGAAATTCTGTCCTAGCAGGAGAATTACACTTTTTACCTCAGACTTAAGAACCTACAACTACCGGTCTCCCCACATTCCAATGTGGGAGTGGTATAGGGCTTAAGATTTTGCAGAGCATGTGGGTGGGCACCAATAAAAAAGGACACAGAAGGTGAAAGTGCTTGCTGCCAAGCCTGACGACTTGAGTCTGAATTTGTGCAACCAATTTTGCACTCACAAGGTCCTGGGCAAATCACAGGCTTGAAGTTTGCAGGGGAATTGCTGGTAAGAACACAGAGAAATGGCGCCCCCTGGTGGCACAGATATGCAATGCTTCTTACAGGATTATTTGCTGACCTTTTGACAGGCATGGGAAAGGTGTCTGAGCTCATCCGCATGATCTCAGGTAAGGAAATTTCTCTGACCTTTTGAGTGCTCAGCTTGAAATGGGACAATGGATCTACTTCTCAGAGTTAACGAAGGCAGACAGTGATGAACAGACTCAGCAAGCAGCACAAAGCCAGACAGCTCAGTGGCAGAGTTCATGCCAAGCATGTATGAGGCCCCAATTAGGAATCTCCCACCCAAACATAAAGGTCCAATGAGATGACTCAGTGGTAGATCGCTCTCTCTCTCTCTCTCTCTCTCTCTCTCTCTCTCTCTCTCTCTCCACACACACAGAGGCATAAATAACTTATTTTTAAAGTTCAAGGTTTTTACGTATGTGGATTGGCAAAACTTTTTTTGAGACAGAGTTCATGTAGCCCAAGTTAGCCTTGAACGTACTATATGCTAAGGAGCATTTTGAAGTCCTCATTCTCCTGCCTCCACTTCCCAAGTTCTGGGACTAAAGTCATATATCACAGCGCCTGGCAAAATTCTGAGAACTCGATAACACTTACTATTAATAAAAGTTGAGGGGCTGGAGAGATAACTCAGGGGTTAAGACTCTTCCTCACAAGTAGAAAGTCCTGAGTTTGGATTCCAGGTCCCACATTAAAAAATGCCAGGCAGAAATTGTGGTGGGCTGCACTACTCGTCCTGGTGGGCAGAGCCTGGGAAATCCCAGAGTGAAGCAAAAAGAAAGTAGCAGTGATCCAGGGTGATTCCCATAGTCACCCTTGGTCTTCCACAGGGACACATATTGTCCTCTGATTTAAAAAAAAAGTTGGGGACTCAGCCACTCCGGTGACATATTATTGAGAATGCAATGAGTGATATATTTTTGTTGCATAAAATGACTTCTAATGAGCACAATTAAAATGTCTAAGGAGGCTGGCAAGAGGGCTCAGGGGGTAAGGGTACCTTTACCTGCTCGAAAACCTGGTAGTCTGAGTTTGATCCCTGAAGCCCACATGTGGAAAGAGAGGACTGATTAACAAACATTTTCTTTTGAGTTTCACTGATAAGTATAGTGTGCATTAGTTTTTTCTCTCTCTCTCTTTTTCAAATATAACAGTAATTAAAATGCTTTTTGCAAGTGAACATTTTGTACCAGTATAAACATCCTGCCTGGACACTGTAAGAGCCAGCCAAGTGGATGCTTCCCGTTGGGATGACTGTGGACAAAGCAGAGGATGTCTGCACCCTTCGCTTTACACCGTGCTCTTCAAGAGATAGAGTATTAAAGCCTTGAGTGGCAATGCTCTGTATCATGACCCCATCTTTGTTTCCTTTGTGTTTTTGGCATTAAGATGAATATGTTTGGTTTGTCTTGTGTGGTTTGCAGGGACCCACTGAGGGTGATGAAGATGAGGAAAGAGTATATGAATACACTTGGGGGGGATTTCAACTCTTTGTGTGTGTGTGTGTGTGTGTGTGTGTGTGTGTGTGTGTGTGTGTGTGTCTGTGTGTATGTATGCATCAAAGGGTATTGTGTGCACCTATGGAAGCCCAAGGGTGGCTTTAGGAATCATCCAAACTCCTTTTTACTTTGCTCAGAGGTTTCCAAGACTCAGCCTGCCAGGGTGGGAAGTGCAGGTCTTTGCCATTACCACTCAGTGTTTTTACATGGGATCTGGAATCTAAACTCAGGTCCTTCTGTTTTCAATGCAGAGGCTTAACCCCTGAGCCATTCTTTTCAACCCCCTGGGATTTCAGCTCTTAAAGGATACATGGGAAAAATCACATTTACCTCTAGGAAGAAAAAGTGTGGGTTGTGTATGTATAAAGACATGGTATTCTGCTTGGCACCAGCTTGCATCTCCAAGTAGATTGCAGGGAATCCAGACATCCCCACAGCCCAGATAAGGGACAGGGAGATGTTATATCAGATAGAATGAAGATTGGTTTTCTAGTACGCCAGCAACATGGAATTCAGTGCTGTCTTAGAGTACACACACAGTTTTCTTCTTGTATGCAGAAGCCTGGAATAGCTACCCATGTGTAAAGTGTGCACAGCCCACGTCTATCTGAGCTCTTCTCTGTACGGTCCTCAGACTCACAGTCCAAGTTCACAGTTTGAGCTGTTGCCACCTGTTCACCACAGCAGGAAGAGGGGTGCAGGGGTGGGCAGTCCTTTCCACCCTCTGAAGACCCCTCCCAGAAACTGAACACTCTCTTTACTCCAACTCCCCCCAAACTCAGTGGCTGTGCACCGCCGAAGAATCAGCTTTAAATTTTTGGTTGGAGGAAGAGGACAGACACCGAGGAACAACGAGGAGTCTCCGGCTCACGTGCTCCCGGGTACCATGGACTCGCAGCGACCCCGGGTCGGCTAGAGGCATAGTCGCAGGACTCGGCCTCTCCAGCAGAGGGCGCCAGCACACACCGCCAGCCCCGTGGACCTGTGCGACTGACTGCACGGGGGTCTTTTGTTCAGAAAAGCCCCACGCTTGGTTACAGTGGGTTGAATGCGATCTTGAAACTTTTAATAACTTTACCTTTGAGCTGTATTTTGTAAATGAAGTCTGACGAGGCAGTGGGTGTGGGCTGAGCAGAGAGGATGCTCTGGGGGCGCAGAAGTGGTACCACGGGTTTCTGTGGTTTCCTTTTCTTTCTTTTTTTAATTCATTTTTCTAATTTTACAAGCATATTGAGTACTGATCCCCGCTTCCCTCTGCTCCCTCCTTCCCATCGTCCTCCCTTACTTTCATCAATCCATCCACTCCCCCTCGCCCTCCTGCCTGTCCACTTCTATGGATCCCGGGGTCTCTCTGCTTGTCTATGCTTGGAGCGTTGAGCCTCTGTGGTATACCAAGTTGCCTCTCTTCAGACAGCCCCATTGACAGGGGCATTCCCCTTCACTCATCCAGCTTTATTTAGTCCCTAAGGTTTCCACTGTATGTTCTTATCTCTCCTGAGTTCCTCCACAGTCTATGGGACATGTGGGTATGTCAGTCATTATGCAGGTCTGGGAAGGACAAGTCTCACTGCAGTGAGTTCCTGCCTTGAATGGAATGTCTTGTCTAACAGTGAACCTTCCCATCTTTAGGTTCTTACAATCTCACTGCCCCTTCTTTGGTCGAGGTTCCCTAAGCCTTAGGATGGGGAAAGATTAGGTTGTCCTGATTCTGGGCGAGTCTTGCTGGGTCATTGGTACTCTGCATTATGTCTGGCCATTGTTATCCACTTCACTGCTCTTCTACTGCCCTAGGCTGCATCCTGTCAGGGGGGTTGAGATCCTCTACCTCTGTTGTAGAAGAAGACTTCTAGGCTGAGTGCTAAGTGTGCTTCAAATCTATGACATAATAGCAGCTATTTACAGAACAGTTTGGTACACTATATTCCTACTTATAGGTTCATTGGCTGTTTTTTTCCTATTTATCTATTTCTTTCCCTTTCATAGGTTCTTGTTCTAGCTAACAGTAACAGGAATGTGTTCCATTCTGACAAGTGAGTCTTGAGTCCAATCAGATAGCTGTTGGTTGTCTCCTTGATACTCATGCCACTATTACAATGGTGGCCACCTGTTGCCATGATGATTTTTATTGTAATTTACAGATCTCACTGAGTTGATGAAAGCCTGTGATTATTTCTCTCTCCCAGTAGCTTCTACAGTATCCCTTGGTACTGTGTAAGCTATCTAGCAAGGGGGAAGCTCTCAGACCAGTTCCATTGATATATTTTACCCATGTTCTATGATCCATATGTGTTGTGTCTTCAGTAATAGAGTCTTACTGATAGTTTTTTGGAGAGCAACCAAGAGCAATGGCAAAAGCCCATAAGGTTTGGGGATCTTCGAGACCTCTCTGACTATCATTTTCTCAGGAAGTGTCACATTCCTGACACTTCTAGTAGAGTTTTAATTGTCACCGGGCACTAAATAGATCAATTCGTGATGACTTTTTTGTTTTGCTTTGTTTTGTGCTCACTCTGCACTCCTCTTCATAGAGACTGCCTGCTTTCGCTCCTTTCTTTAAAAGACATGTTCTCTTTTTTTTGACATATTATTAGTACAGGAAGTTCCTATGGAGTTACTTCCCACAATCTTAGGATTTTTCTGGAAGTTCCTCTATCCCTCCTATCTCCCATTTCCTTATGCTCCTTATGTATTTTTCCCAATTATTCCCTTCCACACCCTACCTGCCATGGTATACTAAATCCCCCTTTAAAAGGTTTCACCCTAAGTTTTCCTCCCGTGTGGCTGGCTCCTTCTCTAATGTTGCCTCAGTAATGCCTGCCATGGGCTTGGGTAGCACATTCGCTGGCTCCCCTGGTCTGCGTGCAAAGGGCTCCCACAGCCGAGTTTACTGTCCTGCTGTTGTCATAATTTACATTTGCACTTGGCTCCTTTTCTGGGTCCTCGTGTAGCCTCAACTTGCTATGTAGCCAAGGATGATCCTCCTGTCTCCACCTCCCAAGTCCTGGACCACAGGCATGTGTCAATCATACACGATTTACGCATATGGTGCTGGCGATCGAACCCAGGGCCTCATATGTGCCAGACAAGTGCTCTGTCAGCTGAGCTACATCCCCTACTTCCTGTGTGTGGATTTCCTAAATGCAGTCCAGTGGGATGGAGGATGTATGTGTCCTCCATCCCTTGCCACCCTACCTGCGCAGGCAACACCACAGTCACCCAGGATTCCAGTGTACGTGGTACCCAGGACTTCAGCAAGACTCATAGCAAGGCCAGGGCAGCCAGGCTGAGTCTATGACTAAGCAGGAGGCTTCACCACTCAGGTCGTCCTTGCCTTCAAACAGAATTGCTTCAATGTGAAAGAGGGAAGTAATGATCCTTCGCATCTGAAGAGCAGTGTCAAGAAACTCTTTGACAGATTTTTTTATTCAATTGTGTGTGCATGTGTATGTGTGTGTGTGTGTGTGTGTGTGTGTGTGTGTGTGTGTGTGTAGATCCACGGGCGAATTCGGGAACCACCATGGACCACCTTCACCTCCTTGTTTACTCTGCCCCGGGATTCACAAGCTCTGCCCTACCATGGCCAGAAGCGCCAGCTGCCTCCACTTTCGCCCGGCGTCTATACGTAGGATCTGGGATCTGAATTCAGGACCTTCCGCCTGCAAGGCAGAGGCTTAACCCCCGAGCCACCTCTCCTCTCTCTTCATTAGCCAGTCATAGCAAATAACAATGCCAAACAGGAAGAAAACATGGTTTCATTGTCTTTCTGCACTTCAACAGTTAGGTTACAGGCGCTGGGGAGATGGCTCAGCCCTTGCCACAAAAGCAAAAGGACTGAAGTTCGGATCTCCAGATTTCAAGTAAAATGCTAAGCAGGTGTGGAGGCCCTGGAAGGTAAGCCTGGAAATCCCCAGAGCAAGCTGGCTCTTGGACTAGACCTAACGGTTCACTCCGGGTTTAGTTAGCATCATAGTTCAAAACAATAGGGTGAAAGGCTGATCAGAGATGATTTCCAGTAGCAACCTTGGGCCTTCACGTGCATTCACAAACACACGTGCACTTGTCTACATGCAACACACATACACACATGCATGTACTCCATATGGCTCATATACACATTAGAAAATCAGTTAGACAACGGTAACAAAAATATTGGTCTATTAAGAAAAAAAACGAAAAAGTTCCCATGATGCAATATTTCCACTTATGATAATAACAGAATACAGATGCATATACTGTTTCCGAAATGCAAACTATAGAAGTTGCATGGTTTTGCATGAGTGAAATGTTCTTAAATATCCATAGAGAACAGTCAGCGCAGAGGAGAAAGGCGAACAGTGATGTTTATATTATTAACAGTGGAAATTTTCTATTTTTCCGCCCTTAGAGTGACATTAAGTAGAAACTAAAACGCCGCAATAAATCAAGAGGGAGACCGCGGAAGAAGGAAGCCTTCATATTGCAGAATCTTTGACAGTGTTTCCTTCCTGAGTTCTGAGCAAGGGGCCTCTGTAGCTTTGTTTTACACACACACACACACACACACACACACACACACACACACACACCCTCCAGTAGTGCAGTCCAGGCTGAAGAACGCTGCTACAGGATGCTGCATGGGAGGCTCACCTCTGCCTGGGGAGGAGGCCCTGTCTTGAGCACTCGCTGTGAGGGCGGAACCCCTTCCCATCCCCCACCCCCCGTATGCCTCGAGTTATGAGACTCTTGGTGCAGCTCCAGTGGACACAGTGAGGGTCTCGTTTACCAAAGATGGCATCTTAGGGAGAAGAAGGGAGCGCCAACGGAGCGCAGAAAGATCGAACTGGAGACCTGGAATTTTCCAGAGAGTGTATGGAGAGCAGCCGCACGAAGGAGCTCCATTCTGAAGAGATGGAACAGCCAATCATATGCGCAGAGGCAGGAATCAGCGGTTTGACAAGAAATGTTGTGACAAGAGGGTCGTAAGAACCTGACTCTGTGTTACCCATGAGAGCAAGTAGTTCAACATTCACCAATTCAGCGTTCTTAGCGCTGAATTATAGAACCATCGATCTAGATCCTTGTCAGCCCAACAATTTTAAACCATCAAGTTCTTTTGGATATTACAATGTTGGAATATTTTAAAAGTATATGTATTTATATTATTTAGATTTTTGTGGTGTTTAGGGTCAGCCAGCAGGCATTTGGCCACATAAATTGCCCTCCAGCCCTAATTTTAATGTTTCCATCAATAAAAAAATGGCATTATTGAACACAATATTTTTTTAATTTTTATTATTTATTCAATTGTGCGTATGTGTGTGTGTGTGTGTGTGCG